>CM035849.1:246058558-246324133 GCA_020510985.1 Pholidichthys leucotaenia
CAACAAGGAAGAACTGATTAAATTTTGGGGATGATCCGGATCACCGTCTGGATACAGGAATTTTTTAAAGGATTCTTTAACATTGTGAGATACGGCCATTTTCAACATGTGTGCAGGGGCAATAGAGGGTGCTGCTCGTCGTGTCTGACGAGCACAAACTCCGCATTCTTCAAAGTTTTAGGCACAAAAGCACGCAGAAAACTGTGGTGGGCAGGGCCCGCCAGAGTGCCTGTGTTTGCGCTACGCTGCAAAAGCTGAGACGGGCAGCTGTCCGGCGCCGGATTATTTGGCAGAAATTCCCCGGGCAGCCATTGGGGCTGCGCAAAAACCAGCTCTCTGCCGGGTAAGATTCCAAATCCTCTTTTTTTCCGCGGAGCGCAAACCCAATAAAACCCACGGCAACCATTATCACACCTTCTTTTGTCCTGCGGCTCCGGAACAGAGAGGAATCCCGGCGCCAGTAATGCTGCGCCTGATATGTGTGACTCTAATGCTAAAAGTGACTGCATCAGGGATTTTGGACCTCAAGTCGCACTTTGCTACACAGGGCCACAAAAACTGTGTAGCCAAATTCGATCGATGGATGAACATTTTCCGCCAGTGAGAGAACCGATGCCTTCCAAATCCAATGCATCACTAGCAGAAGTGATGTTTTCTCATTTTGTGGCAGAGCACAATCTACCCCAATTGGTGGCAGATCACTTCAGTGATTTGGTGCCAACATTGTTTCCTGACAGCAAGAGCACTCAATTTTTTTGTGCTACTTGGCTTATTATTTTCACATTACCAAAAAGTTATGGCTCAAGATTGTGTCCATATAAGTGTACATTTGAATAAATACGTTTGAAATAGTTCATGTTGCAGTTGCTGTTTGTTAGTTTGTTTGTTTTTGCTTCAGTTTTCTTTCATCTGCCGATAAATACAGTTTGTAAGTACTCAGTACAGGTGTGAAAGCCCCCCCCCCCCCAATAAGGGAGGCATGAGGTATGCCTTGACAGGTCGCAGCCTGGCACTTTGCAGATGGAGGACATGGACACAACAGCAACACTTCAGTTTATTACCTCCGCCAAGGACGTAATGCTTTTACTACTGAACCACTAATCCTATCATTGTGAATCCAATTGCTAGTCACATGTTTTCATGGTCAAGGAATCTGAAAACGTACACACAAACACTGTATGGGGGGGAACTGTGGCGCTTGGCGGAGGTCTGCACTCTCCGAGTGCTTTTCTAGTTACCTCCGCCAAGGAGGTTATGTGATCATCGGCGTTGGTTTGTCTGTGTCTGTCTGTTAGCAAGATAACTCAAAAAGTTATGGACGGATTTTCATGAAATTTTCACAGATTGTCAGAAATGGGGTATCCTACAGATGATTACATTTTGGTGGTGATCCAGATCACCGTCCAGAAGAAAACTGCCATTACGGAAAATGCGATTTTCGTGAATAACTACTGAACCACTAATCTTATCATTGTGAATCCAATTGCTAGTCATATGTTTTCATGGTCAAGGAATCTGAAAACGTACACACAAACACTGTATGGGGAGAACTGTGGTGCTTGGCGGAGGTCTGCGCTTTCCGAGTGCTTTTCTAGTTGTATTTGGTTCAGCAGCTGCACGGTAGCTCAGAAGAAAGCTCTTCAGACTGTCATCAACACAGCCCAAAAAATTGTTGGTTGCCCTCTCCTTAGCCTTGAAGAACTGCACCACGCCCGCTGCCTTAAAAAGGCACAAAAAATCTTGAAGGACCCCTTTCATCCCGGTCACTCTCTCTTCCAACTACTACCATCCATCAGGAAGGCAGTTTAGAGCAATCAAAACAAGGACAAACAGATTTAAAAACAGTTTTTATCCAACCGCAATTACCTTTCTGAATTCTAGCAGAACATGAGGTTTGTAACTGTGAAATTGAGTGTGTGTGATATTTAAAAGTTAGTAATGTATATAATCTTTTTTAAGCTTCTTTTTACTTTTAATTCACTGATTGGTTTGCATTTTAATTTCGTTGTACTTGTTATAATGACAAATAAAGTCTATTCTATTCTAACTCAATTTATTTTATGCCCGTTTTGATGTTCAGGACTTCCCGGCTGAATGTGAGGTTCTGATGAAAGCCCTCCCTTGTCTGGACCTAGAGCAATCAACCCCTTTTACCGAGGAGGAGGTGAGACGCCAGCTCAACCGGTGTAAGCTGGGCAAGGCGCCAGGGCCTGACAGCATCCCAGCAATGGCACTTAAGACCTGTTCACAGGAACTCTCACCCATATCTACATGACTGCCACAATACCTACTATCTGGAAAACTGCCACCATAATTTCAGTTCCCAAAAAAACCCCAGCCAAGAAAACTCAACCACTACTGTCTTGTTGCCCTCACCACCATCATAATGGAATGCCTGGAGAAGCTGTTGCTCAACATCCCATTACCCATTGTCACCCCACAACTGGACCCCCTCTAATTTGCCTACAAGGCTAAGAGGGGCACGGAGGATGCTGTAGCTTGCCTGCTGCACCTTCTTCTTCAGCACCTGGACTCCCCCGGTCACTTTGTCAAAATACTCTTCGTGCACTTCAGCTCTGCCTTTAGTATGATCCAAAGGCATCTGATGACTCAAAAGCTACACCATCTCAACACCCTTCCTCAACTGATTCATCTCATTCATAAATTCCTCAGCAATAGACTACAACCTGTGCGGGTAGTAGGGCTGTGCGATATGACGATATATATTGGTGACGTGATAAAAACACCTACCATTTCATATAAAACTAGAAAAGCACTCGGAGAGCGCAGACCTCCGCCAAGCGCCACAATTCCCCCCATACAGTGTTTGTGTGTACGTTTTCAGATTCCTTGAGCATGTAAACATATGACTAGCAATTGGATTCACAATGATTATTTGTTTATTTGACAGGGACAGTGCAATAAACACACAATTAATCAATGACAATCAATCTGATAGTGATAGGATTAGTGGTTCAGTAGTAAAAGCATTGCCTCCTTGGCGGAGGTAATAAACTGAAGCGTTGCTGTTGTGTCCATCTCCTCCACTGACGGATGCAAATTGGGTAGACAGCTTGCCGTGGGTTTTATATTATATTGTAACGTGCTGCTCGACATGGCGGAGTCCCACCGGGAGGTTCGAACTCACGCCTCCCGCTCCGGAGTCCCGCACTCTACCTGTGTCGCCAATAGGGTCAACCCACTTGGCAAGCCAAGTAGGGTGCTCATATTGAGTTCGCTACAATATTTTTTTGGGGGGGGTTGCACTCCGCGGCAAACAAGAATTTAGAAGCTTCGCCAGCAGAGAGCTCGTTTTTGCGCAGCGCCTATGGCTGGCCGGTGAATTTCTGCCAAATGCGCAGCTCCTAAGGCTGGCCGGGGAATTTCTGCCAAAGAATCCGTCGGCGGACAGCTGCCCGTGTGAGGTTTTGCAGTTTGACAGGCACGCTGGCGGGCCCAGGCCAGCAGTGTTTTCCGCGTCCTTTTGTGCCTAAAACGTTGAAGAACGCAGAGTTTGTGTTGCAGACACGACGACCAGTGCCCTCCATTGCGCCTGCGCACATGTTGAAAATGGCTGTATGTCACAGTGTTGAATGAAAAATGCTTTAAAAAAGTCCTGTATCCAGACGGTGAACCGGATCACCCCCAAAATTTAATCAGTTCTTCCTTGTACCATTTCCAACAACGCCTGAAAGTTTCATGGAAATCCGTCCAAGATTTTTTGAGTTATCTTGCTAACCAACAGACAGACAGACAAACAAACACACAGACAAACCCCGGCAAAAACATAACCTCCTCCTGGCCTTTTCGGCCTGGCGGAGGTAACTATACTGTTTATATTGGGATTTAAGAGACATACCCTTTTCTACTTGTCACTGCCCTGCCTCTTCCCTGCAGTGCACCAGGTGCGCCACAGCAGCTAACTGCAAGTTAATGTTTTGCTGCTACTTGTGTGGAGTCGCTACTTCTGTGCCAGCCAGGGATGTTGGATTTTTTCCTCACCGTGCTGCGTCTGAGAGGATAGTCCTCTAACCTCGTTTTAATTGGAGGTATGTCATATTAACACCATCTCTCTCCCCAATTATAAGACAGCAAATGCTAAATGACGATGCTAACTTGTCACTACTAGGAAACAGTGTATCAGACCATCGTTCTAGTTTAAATCATTGCAGTTTCTTAATTTTGTCTGAAAAAAACATTACTAAAGCTGCAAAAGTGCGTTACAGCGGCCGCATACACACTAAATAAATTAAAACATATCGGAGGAACAAACTGGCTCTTAATGTAACTTGATTTCTAATCATTTTAATTAGTCCAGTACCAAAAAAGCATAAAGTTGAAGTAATCTCAAATGCACAATGAAAACAATTTTATAACAGTACTGCAAAATTAAGAGGGAAAAAGTGCATAAAATTAATGACAGATGAAAGTGTACAACTGATTTTTTTCAGTATGTAATTTAAAATGTATAAAAAGAGATGGTCCTTTTTATTGGTTATCATATACAAACTATACAATTTAGAGGAAATGTATATCATGATTGATAGAAAAGTTTTATATTATGTTTCATATATGCGATTTGCTTTGTCTCAGAGTCTGCCACAGTGTGTAGAAGTGTCAAGGATGCAGCTGTATTAGTTATCTTGTTTTTAGTTCAAGTTGTGTGGCTTTCGTGTGACTGGTACTGAGTGAGCGTCATGGTTGCTGTTAAAGAGATAATCTGTACACCAAGTTTTGACCAGATGTACTGGACCAATCATGATGGACAATTGCTCCTCCAACTCTCATAACGAAGGGCTTAAAGAACTGAATGATGTGTGTTTGAGACAGAATAGTGCGCGAATAGGCTCTGAGATTATTTTTTATTGTTCTCCTCTGGCCAGTGTAATTAAATTTGCTGAACTTCTGATCCAGCCTGGTTTTTGACTGAAGGTTTAGAAGAATTTTTCTAACAGTAATATATACTGTTATTGTCAAATAAGATTACTTATATTGTGATATGAAATTTTGGTCATATCGCACAGTTCTAGCGGGTAGGCTCAACCACATCACCAGCACTCACCACCAACACTGGAGCTCCACAAGGCTGTATGTTGAGTCCTTTCCCACACACACACACACACACACACACACACACACACACACACACACACACTGTACACCAATGACTGCATCAGCCCGCCTCCCAGGACCACCTACTTCAAATACTCAAACAACACAGCTCTCCTCGCTCTCCTCACAGACAACCACTCTGTTCTGGACTATTGCAACACCACCACACACTTCACCCAGTGGCGTGACAGCAGCCACCTCCACCTCAGCGTCACCAAAACAAAAGCGTTAATATACTGCTCAAAAAAAATAAAGGGAACACTTTGAAAACACATCAGATTTCAATGGGAAAAAATAAGCTGGATATCGAAATCGTGGCAGGCTAGTCCAGCTTACTCAGATTAAAGGAACACTTTTTAATCTGAGTAAGCTGGACTAGCCTGCCACAATTTCGACATCCAGCTTATTTTTTCCCATTAAAATCTGATGTGTTTTCAAAGTGTTCCCTTTATTTTTTTGAGCAGTATAGTTGGCCCTCCCACCCCCCAGGACCCCATTATTATCAATAACCAAACAGTAGAAAAAGTAGACAGTTTTAAATATCTTGGAGTTACACTGGACAATAAACTCATCTTTGACGAAAACACCAAGGACATTCAAAAATGGAGTCACCAGAGACTATCGGTCATCCGCAAGCTCAGAGGACTCTATGCTGCTCCACACCTCCTTGTTATGATACCAAGCATCATCCAACTCATTCTACTGTACTGTTCTACCTGTTTTTATAACATGCTCTCTGTTAAAAACCAGACAAAACTCACACGCATAACCAGTACCGCTATGAAAATCATTGGTCTGCCCACACCCAACCTCATTGAGCTCAATAAAATAGGCCATCACACGCATTGCAACCTCAACAGAACAGGACTTTACACACCCACTACTACATGAATCTCACACCATTGGCCTCAGGATACAGGTACCGGACATTAAGATACAGAAGGGCTCGCTGCGGGAAAAGCCTGATTCCTGCAACCATAGCTGCCCTAAACAACAGGCCTCACTGATTGTGTCATGTTTTACTCTGTTTTGTCTTGTATAGTGCCGTTTATCTTTGATATTCCATACCCGTCAAGTGATACGGTTTCGCCGTATTTTAATACGGGGAAAATGCAATTTTAGCAAATACGGGCGTATTGCCATTTCTGTACGCCAAAAAGAAAAATATACGGGAAAAATAAATGAGAGTGTGGAGGAACACCTCGTGTGTGACCCCCACAGCGTACGGGGCTGGCAGAGCGCTCAGCGTGAGCAATTATCAGAACAGTGAGAGGTATGGACTGATCATTATGCAGATGCGCCTCGCACCCTCTTTCGTCCTGCAGCTCCGGAACAGAGAGGAATCCCGGCGCCAGTAATCCTGCGGCTGATATGTGTGACTCTAATGCAAATGTCCATGCTTTCCTGCTGTATACTGTGATGCTAATGTGCCATGCATGCATTGTCTGAGTTGGATATATAAGTTGACTGCATATCTCTTGCTCTCTCTTTTTGATGACTCGCATTGTTTGCTGCTGACTTTAGGGCCTTTTCCACTAGCACGCTTTAGCGCGACACGGGACTGCTCAGCACGCTTTGTACGCTTTTCCACAAGCCCCAACACGGTTTAACAGCCGCGATTCTCAGCCCCGCTCCAGGGCAGGGTACAGCAGTGCTGAGCTGTGCCGTGTTGTGACGTTAACAGAATGGTCGCCGCTGATTGGTCAGGTTGTAACCCCTCTCTCCTCCTCATCTACCAAATCTTCACGACCTTCTCAATAAAGTTTTTGAAAAAAAAAAAAAAAAAAGAATCTTCAAGACCGCCTTTACTCAGCACGCAACCACTGTTGGCGGTTCCTTTTCAGTGTATTGCTGTGCTATTTTCATTTATTCTCTATCAAAAATGGCTTCGCGTAATAAGGGTGTTCCATGGACCAATAAGGACCTGCAGTGTCTGCTCACTGCACTGTCAGACGAACGTATTCAGCGCGAGTTAGACGGAGCCGCCCGGAATGAAAAAATATACCGGGAGGTCTCGACATCGGAGTCCTTTAACGGTGAGTTTTAATTTTTTTTTATTGTGCGTTTTTTCGCAAATATATTCGGTAAGACGCTCAGTTTATTTATGCAATAAAAAAGCTGTTCATTTGTGGATGATGATCGCTGCTTTATTGCAGCACACTGCAGACTAAAGCTTTTATTGTAATTATTCCATGTGAACAATACGCTGAAATAAGCTTATGTATTCTTGTTAAAAACTATTGTCTTTTCTGTATATCTTGCACTTTCGTGCTGTATTTTATTGTGTGCATTTTCCTTGTAGAATCATCCCACGCGGTCCGCCGCGACAGCCCGTCCGGATTAATTCAACCGAGCCTTCCTGAACCAGAGCTGGCAGAGACGCCTTCATTCTACCGAGCCTCAGCACTCAGTGGTCGCGGTGTTATAAATGTCGATTAACCTTCATGTTGTGTTGCAAAGTTTTTTTTATTTTAATATTTTGTATATAATAAAATGGAATTGTTTTGGAAAGTGTGGTTTGTCTGTATTAACACTGAAATATAAACAGGTATATTTACATAGAAATTCCATTGCCTAGTCTGATCAAAATGATGCTGAGGGTCAACCATGTAAAGGTAATGTAATTTTTAACTAGACCCAAAAAAGAAATTTTGTAAGCTTTCTGTTCTTTTTTATTGAAATTCATAAAAAATTAGCACCAAGTCAAAGGTACAAGTACATGTAAATTGAATGTTCTATCGGCATTCCAAATTCAGAGATTTACAATACTTTAGAAGGAGTGTAGCATCATCTAAATGGAAAATAATAATACTGTTGTTCCAAACGTTGACCTGAAGGTGAAAAACATGAATTTTTTTAATTCAGTACATCCAAAATGCCCTAGGATGTGGTGTTGGACAGGTGGCCACCGTCTCATTATTTAATACGAATAAAAACAAGTTTTCAGCTCATTATTTCTAGGTCATTTGGCAGTTAATTCAAAACAAAAGTGACTTGTTTGTTGCAGCTTAATTATGAGATAAAAATTAATTGTGAGATAAAACCACAGAGCGAGCAAGGCAATAATCCTTGGATCCTCCATTTTTTGTCTCGTGTAAATAAGGACTCAGTCCGGTGCGTAACGTCACGGGAGTGTGGCCCCACCTCGCTGAGGAATCTGCTGCTGCCCCGCTTCTAAAACCTCCTAACACAAACCATCACAGCACAAGCACAACACCGTGCTAATGGAGGACAGAAGCATTCCGAGCCGTACTGAAAGTGAATCGAGCCGTACCGAGGGTGCTTGCAGGGTTAGTGGAAAACAGGGCTTTTGAGACGCAGAGCTCGCTCCAGCACGCTGCCACAGCGAGCAAGCCTGGTGATGGAGGATGAATAAAGCACCCTTTTAAACTTCAGTTCGCCGTGTCCGCCTGCACTTATTTTGTTCCTCCACAAGAGAACCTAATCATCAACTGAACAGGTAATTCGATGCCTGGCGAAATTGAGCGAACCTAACCAAGTTCATCCAAGTGCATTAGTGTAACAAAGCTGACAATTAAAAACTCTTTAATTCCAAGTGTACATATCTGGCTGACAATTAAGAACTATATTCAGAAGTTATTCTTATTGTGTACTTCAAATTAAGCAATCTACCTTGTGCTAATGTTAAATTTGAAAAATATTGTTTTATTTATTTTTTTTGTTTAAGTTAAATAAACTTAACTTTTTTTAAGTTTATTTATATTTTTTTATTTATTTTTTTTGTGCTGCTTGGCTTATTATTTTCACATTACCAAAAAGTTATGGCTCAAGATTGTGTCCTTATAAGTGCACATTTGAATAAATATGTTTTGAAATAGTTACCTCCGCCAGGCGGAGGCCAGGAGGAGGTTATGTTTTTGCCAGCGTTTGTCTGTTTGTTTGTCTGTTGGTTAGCAAGATAACTCAAAAAGTTTTGGACGGATTTCCATGAAACTTTCAGGCGTTTGTTGGAAATGGTACAAGGAAGAACTGATTAAATTTTGGGGATGATCCGGATCACCGTCTGGATACAGGAATTTTTTAAAGGATTCTTTAACATTGTGAGATACGCCATTTTCAACATGTGTGCAGGGGCAATAGAGGGGCTGCTGGTCCTCGTTTCTGACGAACACAAAATCCGCCTTCTTAAAAGTTTTAGGCACAAAAGCACGCGGGAAAACAGTCGTGAGCAGGCCCGCCAGGCATTGCCGTCGTGTAACGCTGGCAAAAGCTGAGACGGGCAGCTGTCCGGCGCTGGATTATTTGGCAGAATTCCCCAGGCAGCCATAGTGGCTGCCCAAAGACGATCTCTCTGCGGGGAAGATTCCAAATCCTCTTTTGCCGCGGAGCACAACCCCAATAAAACCCACGGCAACCTGTCTACCCAATTTGCATCCGTCAGTGGAAGCCCTGAGTGCTGCTTTCAGTGATCTATGAAAACGCTCGCAGCCTGGGAGTTTGGAGAGGGAGGAGATGGACACAACAGCAACACTTGAGTTTATTACCTCCGCCAAGGAGGTAATGCTTTTTACTACTGAACCACAAATCCTATCATTGTGAATACAATTGCTAGTCATGTGTTTTCATGGTCAAGAATCTGAAAACGTACACACAAACACTGTATGGGGGGGAACTGTGGCGCTTGGCGGAGGTCTGTGCTCTCCCGAGTGCTTTTCTAGTTCATGGTTGCAATTGTCGTTTGTTTTTGTTTGTTTTTTTTTGCTTCAGTTTTCTTTCATCTGCCGATAAATACAGTTTTTAAGTACTCAGTACAGGTGTGAAAGCACCCCCCCCCAATAAGGGAGGCATGAGGTATGCCTTGACAGGTATGTATTCGTTGTTACCGATTGTCTATTACAGTGGGGCAAAAAAGTATTTAGTCAGCCACCAATTGTGCAAGTTCTCCCACTTAGATGAGAGAGGTCTCCAATTTTCATCATAGGTATACCTCAACTATGAGAGACAAAATGAGAAAAACCCCCCCCAGAAAAATCACATTGAAGGATTTTTAATGAATTAATTGGGAAATTCCTCAGTAAAATAAGTATTTGGTCACCTACAAACAAGCAAGATTTCTGGCTCTCACAGACCTGTAACAACTTCTTTAAGAGGCTCCTCTGTTCTCCACTCGTTACCTATATTAATGGCACCTGTTTGAACTCGTTATCAGTATAAAAGACACCTGTCCACAACCTCAAACAGTCAGACTCCAAACTCCACTATGGCCAAGACCAAAGAGCTGTCAAAGGACACCAGAAACAAAATTGTAGACCTGCACCAGGCTGGGAAGACTGAATCTGCAATAGGTAAGCAGCTTGGTGTGAAGAAATCAACTGTGGGAGCAATTATTAGAAAATGGAAGACATACAAGACCACTGATAATCGCCCTCGATCTGGGGCTCCACGCAAGATCTCACCTCATGCGGTCAAAATTATCATGAGAACGGTGAGCAAAAATCCCAGAATCACATGGGGGGACCTAGTGAATGACCTGCAGAGAGCTGGGACCAAGTAACAAAGGCTACATCAGAAACACACTACGCCGCCAGGGATTCAAATCCTGCAGTGCCCAGACGTGTCCCCCTGCTTAAGCCAGTACATGTCCAGGCCCGTCTGAAGTTTGCTAGAGAGCATTTGGATGATCCAGAAGAGGATTGGGAGAATGTCATATGGTCAGATGAAACCAAAATAGAACTTTTTGGTAAAAAACTCAACTTGTCGTGTTTGGAGGAGAAAGAACACCATACCTACTGTGAAGCATGGGGGTGGAAACATCATACTTTGGGGCTGTTTTTCTGCAAAGGGACCAGGACGACTGATCTGTGTAAAGGAAAGAATGAATGGGGCCATGTATCGTGAGATTTTGAGTGAAAACCTCCTTCCACCAGCAAGGGCATTGAAGATGAAACGTGGCTGGGTCTTTCAGCATGACAATGATCCCAAACACACCGCCCCGGGCAACGAAGGAGTGGCTTCGTAAGAAGCATTTCAAGGTCCTGGAGTGGCCTAGCCAGTCTCCAGATCTCAACCCCATAGAAAATCTTTGGAGGGAGTTGAAAAGTCTATATTGCCCAGCGACAGCCCCAAAACATCACTGCTCTAGAGGAGATCTGCATGGAGGAATGGGCCAAAATACCAGCAACAGTGTGTGAAAAACCTTGTGAAAACTTACAGTAAATGTTTGACCTCTGTCATTGCCAACAAAGGGTATATAAAAGTATTGAGATGAACTTTTGTTATTGACCAAATACTTATTTTAACCGAGGAATTTACCAATTAATTCATTAAAAATCCTTCAATGTGATTTTCTGGATTTTTTTTTTTTTTTTTTCTTATTTTGTCTCTCATAGTTGAGGTATACCTATGATGAAAATTGGAGACCTCTCTCATCTTTTAAGTGGGAGAACATGCACAATTGGTGGCTGACTAAATACTTTTTTGCCCCACTGTATGTGGAGTCCTGATGTACAGGTCTATGAAAAAGAATTTCCCCTTGGGGGACAATAAAGTCTAAAGCAGGGGTCACCAACTAAAACTGCAAAAGGTCCAATTAATTCGGTCCTCCTCCCCAGCCGAGGTAGTAGTAGTAGATTAGTTTATTTGACAGGGACAGTGCAATAAACATAGACAATTAATCAAAGACAATCAATCTGATGTGGTCCAAAGTAGGTGTGGGAATCATGACGTGCCTCATGATTGAATTATGATTCAGAACTCCAACTTAATTCTAAAACCTATTCTCAATGCATCTTGATTTTTTTCTTCCCTCTATTCAAGATTTTTCCTTCCACTGTGTGACAACTTGGCCCTTTTAAAGCAAAGTATTTGTAACTAGAAAAGCACTCGGAGAGCGCAGACCTCCGCCAAGCGCCACAGTTCCCCCCATACAGTGTTTGTGTGTATGTTTTCAGATTCCTTGACCATGAAAACATATGACTAGCAACTGGATTCACAATGATAGATTAGTGTTTCAGTAGTTATTGACGAAAATGGTGGTTTAGCGCCACAGTTCCCCCCATACAGTGTTTGTGTGTGCGTTTTCAGATTCCTTGACCATGAAAACATATGACAAGCAATTGGACTGACAATGATAGGATTAGTGGTTTTGTGGCAGCATGAAATAAAAAGCGGCAAACTGTGGTTTAAAAGTGGGTTTTATTTCATTCCGCCATCACAGAACTCACTCCAGCGCCGTGCAGGCACGGCAGAGCGATTCCTCAGGCTCTCGTGTGGTCAGTTGAGGAGAGAGAGAGAGAGAGAGAGAGAGAGAGAGATTTTGATTTTTAAAAGATCTTTAATAAACACACTTGTCCATCAGTCAATACAATTTCTATATCATGCTATGTTACACAGAAAATTAATCCCCCAAAAAACGCCCCAAAAAAAGCTGTCCATCATGAACTGAACAGAGGACATTCTCCAGGGACCAGAGGGTCCTGAAACCTTCCACATCCCCATTCCCCATAAAAACCTGAAAGTCCAGCCTGATTCTGGCTTTAAGTAGCCTCACAAATAAAATTTTGACATCAACATCACTCTCAACATTCTCAAGTTTTCTTCTCCGGCTTACATAGATAGCCAACTTTGCCTGCCCTAAAACAAAGTTCAGTAGTTGACACTTCTGCTTAAAACGACGATTGTACATAAAACCACAAATGAAAACCTGCTTAGAGAAAACTTCCTTAAAAATATGAAAAAGTTCTGTGAGAAGTTCAAAGAGGCCACTCAGGCGCTGACATTCAATAAAACAATGAAAAACAGTCTCCCTAGAGGAACAAAAAACACACTGATCACCGACACTGCTGTTAATCACAGAAACAAAAGCATTGACTGCTATAATACCATGCAAGACCCCTCCACTGTAAGTCTCCCTGCCTCTTAGGGAGAGGGGCTTTATAAAGAGCCCTCCAGGCAGGCCGATGCCCTTTTCCTAGTTTAAATAGGCTCTCCAAGGAGTGTCCACACAGGTGTTCAATCGGTCCTTGTTGAGTGCCATCACCACCAGTCTGTAGAGTGCCTTACCACTGGCTCCTCCAAAGTCTACACCAGTGGGAGCACAGAATGCCAGTAAGGAGCAAGGAGCGACGTCAAAGTCCATATAGAGCGTGAGAGAGGGAAAGGGGTCCGTGCTTTCCGGCTGCAGCGTGCCATTGCTAAAGTCCAAGAGTAGGGAGTGCTCAAGTCCATGAAGCTCCTGTTTCCAGTGTGCAAGAAGACCATCGATGAAACGATTCGACCTGACACCAAGATGAGCTGCTAAAGCTGAGGCGTTGTTAAGGCCAGGACCAGCCAGTTCCACCACTTGCTTCAGAGTGAGAACGTTCCTGGAACACAGCCCATCAAGGAAGGTCCTTCCAACTCCCGGCAGGACACCAAGGCGACCACCAAAAACCAGCGGCTCCCTCAACAACCAGTAGAGGGAATTGCATGGCCCTCTTTGTTTTTTAAAAAGAGTCCACACTGAAAAGAGACTGCGGTAAAAACTGGGTAAAGACAGTGCATTAGAGTTCTCAAAAACCATTAAAAACACAGGGAGGTCTAGCCCAAGCCCAAGGACACTCTGTAAAATAACACAGGCCAAAGGCCTCCATACCAGGTCCTGGGGGCCCATCAGCAGTCTCTGTATGAAAGTCAGTCTAAAAGCAGCACCTCTACTAGCTAAATGAATCACTCCTTGCCCCCCCTCCTCTTTGGGAAGAAATAACAGGGCTTGAGGAACCCAGTGGAGTCCACCCCCCCAAAAAAAGTCCACCAAAACAGACTGAATTTTGGACAACAAACCAGCAGGGGGGTCCATGCACATGAGGCGGTGCCACAGGGATGAGGAAACAAGATTATTTAAAATGAGCACTCTTCCTCTAAAAGATATTCTTGGCATTAGCCACTTCCACTTGTTTAGTCTCCCGTTAATTTTCTCTATGACCCCATCCCAATTTTTTTGCTCAAACTGCTGATTTCCAATAAAGACACCAAGATACTTAAAACCTCCTTTGTTCCAAATCAACCCACCAGGCAGCGTAAGCTGATTTTCTAGTTTCTCCCCCACCATCAGAGCCTCGCTTTTTCCCCAGTTTATTTTTGCAGAGGAAAATTGGCCAAAAAGATCGACACTCCTAACCAGAACGTCAATGTCACTCTGCTTATTTAGCAGAATGACTACATCATCTGCATAGGCCGATAGCTTGAACGTGGTGTCACAGCCAGGAAAAGTAACTCCTGATAGATCCCTTCTCAGGCAGTGAAGCAAAGGCTCTATGGCGAGGGAGTACAGCATCCCTGAGAGAGGGCAGCCCTGCCGAACCCCCCTCTGGACTTTTAAAGGGGCAGACAGGCCCCCATTTATCTTCAGCACACTCTCAATGTCACTGTACAAGACCCGTATCCTGGCTATGAAGCCTGGGCTGAACCCAAAAGCTGTTAAAACTGTCCATAAATATTGGTGTTCAACCCGATCAAACGCCTTTTCCTGGTCAATTGAAATCAAACCAGTTTCTACCGCCAATGAACCAGAGACCTCCAAAATATCCCGAATTAAAGTGACGTTGTCACTAATCAGCCTGCCAGGCACACAGTAAGTCTGGTCTACATGAATGAGCTCGCTCATCACCTTTCTCAGTCTTCGGGCCAGAGCTTTTGAGAGAATCTTATAGTCTGTGCAGAGCAGAGAGACTGGCCTCCAGTTCTTTAGGCTCTGGAGGTCCCCCTTTTTCGGCAACAGTGTGATGATGGCCCTCCTGCAGGTCGTGGGTAGGGTCCCCCTTTCCAAGCTATCTTGGAGAACCTCCAGCAGGTCTGGACCAAGCAGGGGCCAGAATTCCTTAAAAAAGTCCACAGAGAGACCATCTATGCCTGGTGATTTTCCATTCTGGAGGCTCATTAGCGCCGTATGCAGCTCAGACAGAGACAGTGGAGCATCCAAGCCGGCAACAAGGTCCTCTGAGAGCACTGGAAGACCATCAAGGAAAACCTGGCCCAGTGACGTGTCCTCCCTCCACTCTGCTCTAAACAATTCACTGTAAAAGCTAGCAGCTTGTTTCCTGATCTCTGCTGCTGTGGAGATTGTTCTCCCGTCATCGCCCAACAAGGAGTGAATGAGCTTTCTCTGTCCATTTTTCCCCTCCAGTCCAAAAAAGTACTGGAGGGTGAGTCCATCAGAGCTACATCCATGTAGCGTGAGCGGACCAGAGCACCCTGTGCGGTGACCCCTAGCAAGCTAGCCAAGGCTGACCTTTTTGACTTAAGAGCCTCTAAGTGCTCCTGTTTTCCGGTAGAACTGAGTAACTCCTCTAGCTCTACCACCTCAGTCTCCAGAACTTTCAAGGATTGGGTCAAGCTACGAGTGACATTTTGAGTGTACTGTTGGCAGAATTGTTTTATCTGTGCCTTACCAAAATCCCACCACATTTGGAGAGAACTAAAAGAAGATTTTTGTTCCCTGTGTGACTTCCATACATCATGAAAAACTCCCTTAAAAAACACATCATTTAAAAGTGTATTATTAAAATGCCAAAAAGCACTCTTACACTTTACATTTTCAATGAAAACAGAACAAATCAGCAGGCAGTGATCAGTGAAACCAACAGTACAGATACAACCATTTTTAAAAACACTCATTTGGTGTTTAAAACCATAGAAACGGTCTAACCTAGCCATAGATAAGAGGTTATCTTTAGCATGGCTCCAGGTGTACTGCCTCTGGTCCCCATGATGTGATCTCTACACATCGGCCATTTCATGTGCCTTCACTACTTCCCTCAGCCTATTGGCAGAAGCAGGGTGAGGTTCCTGATGGTTCCTGTCCAGTCTGTGGTTTAATGTACAGTTAAAATCACCCCCCAGAAATAAAAAACTATTTGGATTACAGGATCTAACCGTATCTGATAGCATATTAAAGACCCTGATCTTTTCTGCTCTCTGGGTTGGCACATACACGTTTATAAGAACCAAGTTTACGTTTTCAAACTGTACCTTTAGCAAGAGTACATGTCCTTTCACCACCTCTTCTACCTCATAAGAGACAGGCACACAACCCCGAGAGAAAAGTACAGCCACCCCTCCACTATTATTGGATTTGTGGCTAAAAAAAATGCAGCCATCCCACTCTTTTCTCCACTGGCACTCAATGTCTACAGTGCTGTGAGTCTCCTGGACCATCAGCACGTCAAGTGTCTTTAAATTAAAAAGCTTGTATAAAGAGGCCCTTTTTACATCATCCCTGGCCCCGTTTATATTAAGAGTGCCAATTCTAAGGTGGGGCATTAAAAAGGATAAAAATAAGGTACAGTAAAAAAACACACACATAGCATAAAAGGGAAGAAACAAACTAAGAGTCAACATGACTGTTAGTAATTTGTGATTTCAGTTTGACGACCAGTTTCTTTAAACGAAATATTTCCTGATCAGTAAAAGTCTCATTCCCATCATTCAGTTTCATCAGCTTGCGAGCTGATGCCACAAATAACTCCAGATCTGGAAAGTAATTTTCCACTTTCACAGCTCTGCTCCCCTTGGTCACCTGGAGAAATTGCCTAATTTTGGTAAAACAATAGGAGCTTTGCTCCTCCTGCGTCTGCATCAGTTCAGACTCAGCTCCACTTTCGTCAGAGACGCTCTCATCCAGTAAATCTAACTTCCCAACCCTACTAGATTTAGCAGAGCTCTGCAAGTTTTCAGCACTTTTTCTTTTTTGTGCAGCTTTAAAAGGATCCTCTTCAACAAAACTACATTCCTGCATTTCTTCGTGAACTGCAACGTTCGTCATGCAGTGTTTGCTCTGTGTGTCCGCTACAGCCTCAAACCGCTCCTCCCCCACCTGCAAAGTCTGCTCACCCACGTTCCTTCGTTTAACTGCACTCTTACTTACACCCTCCGCCTCTTTACTCCGGGTGACAGGCTCGTCACAATGATCAGAGCTGCCGCCAGACAGAAATTTCCCACCATCACTGTTTGGGGGGGCAACTACCGCGCCCGCTGCGGCTACCCCAGCAGAGGCGGACGCGGACACCCCCGCAGAAGTAGAAGCGGACGTGGCCGCAATTGCGGCCGCGACCGCCCCAGCAGAAGCGGGCGCCGCAGCGGCATCCGCCGCACCACATGTATCGCTACCCTCCGGACCACCAGAAACAGCGGCGTCACCTTTCTTACCGCCAGTGCTCTTTGTGTTCGCCTTTTCAGGACATGACCTAATAAGATGGCCTTCTGCGCCACACGCAAAACACTTCATGGTTTCAGATGTTGCAAACACCAAGTAGCTAAAGCCGTCAATCCTGAAATTAAAAGACGCGTTCAGTTCAGCAGAGCTGTCTTTCAACACCATGAAACACTGCCTCCTGTGACATACAACATGCTTCAGCAGGGGTGATTTACTACCCAGAGAGACCATTCTGATAGGAGACACAACCTGGCCAAAACGGGACAACTCTCTAATCAGCTGATCATTTTTAACGAAAGGAGGAGCGTTTGAGATGGTGATCCTCCTAGACGGGTTCGCCACCGGTAAAACGGGAGTAAAAGTGTCACCTATGACCACTCCCTGTGCCACCACCTGATCAGCTTTTTCAGTCGAATCCAGAAAGATCACAATTGCGCTGTTCATCCTCGATGCTGATTTTATGCTGCCATGCCCAACCACCTGTCCTACAGCGAGGCTGGCCTCCTCCACAGAACAGGGAACTGTCGGGAGGATTCTCACGCCATGACGCCGGGTTAAGCGCTCAAACTCCACACCACCATCAATCACCGGCATGATGCCGGCCGGGAAAAACCGGCAGCAGAAGCTACCGATCCCCGACACACTCACTCCAACACTCACACCCCAGCACACCCACACTCAACCCACTATATTAAACACACACACCTCAAACACACAAGATAGAGAAAAAGTTAGAAAATACAAAGTTTAAAGTACTCACTTGACACCACTCCACACCCCTGCTCCCACAAACGCCCACGCATGCGCGAGAGAGAGACTTTTGACTTTTAAAAAAAGGCTTTATTGTACATTTCCAAATTGCACAAAGACCAATATCAGTGTTCCAAGTGTGTCACATCTCAAAAGTGCAAACATAACTCATCCCCCTGACCCACTGAACACAAAACATTCCCTACAGCCCATCTATTGATAAACGCCTCCTGATTGTCTACCATTTGATAGTAAGAGAACTCTACCCGGAGTCTGACTGTCAACAAGACCTTGAAAGCGGACACAGGATCCACATTGCCAGCATTGCTTGCCCGATTTTTCCTCGTCAGCCAGATGGCAAGCTTAGCAGTCCCAGATAGGAAGTTCATCAAAGTGTGGGAAGCCTTCCTCGCCACTTTGTACTTCGGACCGTAAATGAACAGACCAAAAGAGAATCGTTCACCCAAAGCCTGAAACCACCCGCGCAAAATGTCAAAGAGTCCAGATAAACGCAAACAATGGACAAACAAATGGTCGAGGGTCTCAACTTGGGAACAAAACAAACATTTCCCCCCCCACAGTCGGATCAAGGTGTGCCCTGTATTTATTTGTGGCTATTGCCCCATGCACAATCCTCCACTGGAGATCTGCTGTGCGTTTCTCAATCGGTTGCTTGTACAGGCACCGCCAGCTGCCTTTTGGGGAGACCCCTGGCCCCAAACAACCCGCCCACCTCGACTCCGTGACATCCTTCAGAGAGCGCAGATTCAGAACCTTCACACAGATGTGATACACCGCCCTCGTCCCGACAAACTGTAACTTGCCCAGGCGAGGAATCCTGAAGGTCAGTAGGTGATCCTCTCCTCCCTGCCACTCCCCCACATCCGGAGTTATGGAAATTGCTGGAAAGGTGGACGCAGTGTCGTCATTCCATTGATTGGAAAGAGTGCGGTTAGTCGCAAACGCCCGAAGCGGCTGCGGCAGGGCGGTGCACACGTCCTCCACCACCCTTTGCAGCAGTCTGACAGATGTAATTTTTGCACTCTGCCTCAGTGTCTCCATCGATGTGGTCGACATCCTCATAAGATGACCCAGCTTGGTACAGCGTGCCTCCCGCAAACAACTCCGCAGACTGGCAGACTGCAGCACCTCCGCTGCAATGAATTGATTGAAAAACAGTGGTTCTTCGAACAGCCACATGCCTGGCTCCTCGTCACGGAAGCGGCCCACGCTGAAGACTCGCCATGCATGCAAAACGGACGTGTAAAAAGCAGATAGTCCAGTAAGGTCCACCTCCCCAGGTGTCACGAGGAAGAGCTGCGTATCATAGCCCAAGCGACCAACTCTCCTCAGAAGCAGCTTAGCAGTGTCCATCCAGCAGGGTCCGCATCCGTAAAGGAGTCGTTGTGCAGTTCGAATCCTGAAGCTGGCGATCTTGGAATGTATGTCCACCAGGCCCTGTCCCCCCTCGGCCAAAGGCAGGTAGAGAACTGGCGCGCGGACCCAGTGGCGACCAGACCAAAAGAAGTCCACGATTGTCTTCTGAATGTCCTCCACGAGGCTCCTTGGCGGTGTCAGAGCCACCAGCCTATGCCAGAGAGCCGAGGCAACCAGATTATTCGCGACCAGAACCCTGCCCCTATATGACAGCTGTGGTAGCAACCATTTCCATTTAGCAATGCGGGCACACACCTTGTCCTTAACACCCTCCCAGTTCTTTCGTTCAAAGGCCTCCGTACCCAGAAAAACCCCCAACACTTTGAGACCAGCCGTCCCCCACTGAAGGCCGCCGGGCAGGCGAGGGATGTCTTGACGTGGCCAGTGGCCCACCAATAGACCCTCACTCTTGGCCCAATTAACCCGTGCAGAAGATGCCCTTTCATAAACTGTCAAAGTGTCCACCAGACGCTGCACATCCCCGTTGGTGGTGATGAAAACCTCAACATCATCCGCATAAGCAGACAAGACAATCGGGCGGCCACAGCTTGATGGCCCAGGCAGAACCAGACCACCCAGCCGAGCGCGCAACCTGCACAGCAAAGGCTCAATAGCCAAGCTGTACAGCTGACCCGAGAGTGGACATCCCTGGCGTATTCCCCGGTGTACAGGGATTGGCCGACTCAGTCCCGCCCCCACCTTCACCAAACACTCAGCTCCAGTGTATAGCAGAGTAACCCACCTCAAAAACATATTTCCAAAACCAAACCCCCTCAGGGTAGAAAACAAATAGGAATGGTCAACCCTGTCAAAGGCCTTTTCCTGGTCCAAAGACACAATTCCAAACTGTAAGTCATGACATTTACTGAGCTGGAGAACGTCACGTATGAGGAAAACATTGTCCATAATGTTCCGGTCAGGAATACAATATGTTTGATCCCTATCCACAATCAAACCCAAGACAGTGTTCAGTCTGTTTGCCAGTGCCCTGGAAAGCACCTTGTAGTCCGTGCAAAGAAGAGCCACAGGCCTCCAATTTTTCAGCAGGGCCAAGTCTCCCTGCTTTGGCAACAGAGACAGCACTGCACGGCGACATGAGACAGGTAACGTTCCTTCCGTGTAACAGGCCATCAGAACGTTGTGGAAGTCTGGTCCAACCACATTCCAAAAATGCTTAAAAAATTCCGACGAAAGGCCATCCAATCCAGGCGCGCGCCCCAGCGCCAGCTGATTCACAGCCACAGTCAACTCATCCAATGTCAGGGCACAGTCCAGAGCGGCCCTGTCGTCCTGGCCGAGCACCGGAAGGGCCTCGAAGAGCTGATTTTGAGATTCTTTGCAACACGTCCCCGCAGCAAACAGGGCCCCATAGTAATCCACTGCATGGCGGCGCATCTCGGACGGGTCCGTAGTCAGGCGACCATCTGGGAGTGTCAAGCAAGCCATCTGCTTCTTTGTCGCAGTAGACTTTTCCAAATTGAAGAAGAAGGACGTTGGTGCATCCATGTCCTGCAGGCGAGTGAAGCGCGACCTCACTAGCGCCCCCTCCACCCTGCCCTGCAAGAATGTGCGCAGGGCCGATCTCTTCTCCTGCAGCAAAGGACCAGTGGTAGACTCCCGACCCGTAACCAAGCTGGCCTCCAGCCTCTTTACAGCGTCCTCCAGTTCACTGACTTTGGCGTTAATAATGGCAGTTGAGTACGCAGCGTACCGTTGACAAAAAAGGCGAATTTGCACTTTGCCAACGTCCCACCACTGGTCGAGGGAACCAAAACGAGCTTTCGTGGTCCTCCAGTGTTCCCAGAAGCACACAAAATACTGACAAAAGGCATTGTCCTGTAGGAGCTTGTTGTTGAAGTGCCAATATGACTTTGCCCGTTTCCCTGGTGAGTTCAGTAACACCGCAGTAGCCAGGTGATGATCCGTGAACCCGACGGGACTTATGTTACTGTGAAGGAGGCCGGGGCTACAGGTTCTAGAAACATATATCCTGTCTAATCTAGCAGCACTGACAACCCCGTCAGTGACCCTGACCCAGGTATAGCGTCTCGCATTGGCATTTTTCAACCTCCACGTGTCCACTAAGTCTAACTGCACAGTAAAATTTTCCAAGCATCTAGAAGACTGCAGATGAGGTTCTGCATTAGTGCGATCTACAGTGAAGTCCAAGGTACAGTTGAAATCACCAGCCACCACAAGTTGGTCTTGGTGATAGCGCTGCAATTCAGTAGTCATTGTATTGAAAAAGGCAACCCTGTCCGCGCCGTGGTGTGGCGCGTAAACATTAACCAGGCAAAACACGGAATCCCCGACTCGCGCCCTAACTAGAAGCAGCCTGCCCCTCACTATCTCCACCACTGATAAAATTTGCGCATTTGCTGATTCCCCAAACAAAATGGCCACTCCCGCGCTTAGATTTGTGCCGTGACTGAGTGAAAATGGGCCTTTCCACCACAAGCCCCAGTCGACTTCATCCGCCAAAGTGGTATGAGTTTCCTGCAAAAACAAAATGGTGATACCCTTCCGTTTGAACAGGTCACTAACGAATCCCCTTTTATGATTACCCCTCCCACCATTTATGTTTAAGGTCCCTAATTGTATTTTCTGCATTATGGCGATATTTGTGAGGAGCACCGTGCTTTGCCATGGAAATCATTCCATCTTTGCGCGCTTGGCCTTTTGTCCCCCTGCTGATTTACGCAGGGCTGCGAGGTGTTTCTTCAGGCGGTAGCGTTTTCTTTCATCCAGGAGGTCAACACCAACCTCCTTCCTCAGTACATTGACAGACCGAATAAATTTGTCAGTGTCACTGAAGTAATCTGCAACGTTAACGGCCCTATTGTTATAGGTCCCATCCAGGAAAGTATTTATTTCGTCCAGTGAATACAAATGCGCCTTGACATCCCCATTAGCCCCAATAGACTCATTTTTAGCAGACTCCGCGTCAGTTCCACACTCCATTCCCTCAGCAGCACAACTCTGCTGACTGTCAGATTCAGCTGGCACGTCAGCTGGTGCAGCTGATCCTCCATCAGTCACGCGCTGACTGTCAGATTCAGCTGGCACGTCAGCTGGTGCAGCTGATCCTTCATCAGTCACGCGCTGACTGTCAGATTCAGCCGGCACGTCAGCCGGTGCGGCTGATCCTTCATCAATCACGTGGCCCGGGGCGGCGCCTATAATCAGCCGACCTGCGTTTTTCTGCCTGCTGCTGTGATGTCGCAGCAGGCTGCGGAAACATAGCCGCTGATGTCACACAGCACGATGCTGAGTCCACGTCATGGACCGCTTGTGCACCATCGCCAGTCACGCCCCCAGCTGCAGGCCGCGCCGCGGGCGCCACAGGCACAGCGGCAGGCCCCGGAGCACGAGTGGCGGAAGGCCCCGCCACGCCGTCCGCAGGCGCGGCAGGCGCGGCGGAGGCCCCGCCGGCAGGCCGTGTGGACTCGCCGGGCTCCGCCGCGGCGGAATCCCCCGCCACACCGTCCACAGCAGCGCCGCGTGCGGAAGGCTCACCGGCCGCCCCAGCCGCGGCCCCACCAGAGCCCCCCACCGGGCGCCTGTGCGGGCAGGCGAAACGTTTATGGCCCACATCGCCACACTCAAAACACTTCATTTGTCCCGCGCTCGCATAAACCATATAGTAGCCGTCCCCGTGTTTGACCCGGAAGGACACTTCCAGAGCCTGAGTGGGCGAGTCTAGAAACATGAGCACCTGTCGCCTAAGTGATCTCACATGGTCTAAGTCGGCTTCCCTGATTCCCAAACTGACGTGTTTAAACGGGCCCGCAAACTTTCCGAATCTGCGGAGCTCCACCGCCAGCTGCTCGTCAGTAATGAAAGGTGGAACACCCGAGACGGTGACAAGCGTTGATGGAACTGCTAAGGGGGACACCTGCACATACACGTCCCCGATTACAATACCGCTTGCAACCAGAGCGTGGACATCCTCCTCAGTAGCCAGAAACACAACTACAGCCCTATTCATCCTGGACGCATAGCGGATCGCAGCAGGGCCCACTTGGGCCCGCACAGCCAAAAGGACCCCCTTCACAGTAACAGTGTCGTCCGGGGTAACGATCCGCACCCCCTGGCGGATAGATGGAGGTGGCATTTCCAAGGTCGCCATCCTCCTCCCCCAAAAACAAGAATTTATTATGCGGGCAGCGATGGAAAAGCAAAAAAAAGTTCCAACAGACCACGGAGTTCCCTATTTCCTCCCTCCTTCCTCGGCCGCCGGAGAGAGAGAGAGAGAGTTACAGAGCGATATGCAGCTTAAATACCCCACTACAGACAATGCATGAACGGCACATTAACATCACAGTAAACGGCAGGAAGGCAAGGACATTTGCATCACAGTACAGAGCAGGAAGCATGAACATCTGCATCTGAGTCATACATAACAGCAGGATACTGGCAGGAAAGAGCTAGACAAAGAGAGGCTGCTTATTGATATCAGTCATTGTTCTGCTAATTGCTCCAGCTGAGTGCTCTGCTTGTCCCAGTACGTTGTGGGGGTTACCCACACTACTACCCCCCCCCAGAGGGCTCAGCTGGGGGCTGAGGCGTCGATCGTCCGGCTTTGGGAGCGAGCTGCGGTGAAAGTTCTGTGCCGGAGTAGGGGGAGGGAGGAGGGTGGGGGTAGCAAGTGCCGGCCCGGGATGGCGAATTTGTCTGGGCCGCGCAAAAATTGCCTGTGGATCTACGATGCTGAGGGGCTGTCCCGTTGAACGTGGCGGAGATCCACAGGCTGTGAGAAGAAAAGTTTGTCTCCTACTCCTCTCACGGCCATGAAGAAAAAAAAAGGAGCTGCAGCAGTGAGACTTGGCGTGTTGACTTTAGGTGCGCGCGCAGCCCTAAAGCCCTCAGGGACAGCAGGCGGCTGAACTCCCTTGTGCGCCGTGGCTGAGACCCGTACAAAATCCTGTGAGCGAGCTGCGTGCGTGCTTCAGGTGTGTGAGCAGCCCTGAAGGTTCTGTGTGCAGCGGCGAAGGACGATGGCGGTCTGTGTGGAGCCAGTATTGTCCCTTGCGTGGTGCGCTGTCCTCATAACCCCCCGGTATGCGTGCGGGGTTCGGTGCTTGGCAGGACCGCTGTAGAGGCGAGTCAGGGTCAGGGAGCTTGCTGGAGATCAGCGTAGTCGGCGCCGATGGTCATCCCTGTTCAGGCTGTTGCTGTAGTTCGGTCATGGTGCGTTCAGGTCCACGCGCTGCGTTCTCCGTCGGCCCTGGAGGTCGTCGTCGTGGAGAGAGGACGAGGTGCGTGCACTCTCGTGTGGAGGAGCTGTGAGAGCAGCCGGTCCCAGCGTGGATGTGCAGATCTCAGGCGTGGAGATCTCACCATGAAGCTTTCTGCCGCTTTCCCGGTCGTGGGTGATCTCTGGAGAGTTCGCCTGGTGGTGGCTCTGCGTCGAGGTCTCCCTGTAGCAGAAGGGAGGGCAGCCCATTTGCGTCACGCTGCTGCGTTCGCTTGTCGTCAGAGAATCACCGCCGGGTGCTGCGTTCGTTGTCAGCGTGTTCTTTCTGTAGGGGTCACCAGTGTGGCGGCATGAAATAATAAAAAGCGGCGAACTGTGGTTTCAAAGTGGGTTTTATTTCATTCCGCCATCACAGAAGTCACTCCAGGACCGTGCAGGTGCGCCAGAGCGAGCCCTCAGGCTCTCATGTAGTCAGTTGAGGAGAGAGAGAGAGAGAGAGAGAGAGACAGAGAGACAGAGAGAGACAGAGAGAGACAGAGAGATTTTTTTGATTTTTCAACACACCTTTATTGTCACAAATTCAACAGAAAAACACAACAACTAAAACAACTAAAAGAAGCAATGGAAAAGAAAAATGTCTCACTGACAAGAAATCAAAGACACAAGTAACCAAACAAGGAAAACTAAAACAAAAAACTTGCTTCTTACATCAGGATTATACCATAGATAATTTTCCCCTCCTTAACACAACACAGGATGTGCTTAAAGCACCACATAGCCTCAAAGGTTTCAACATTCTGCATCAGATGATAGTAATTGTAATCAATCACTATTCGAGCCTTAATCATGCCAACCAGCATGTCTTTTACATTACAATCCAGCAGTTGTTCAATTTTTCTTTTCCTACTAACATAAATAGCCATTTTAGCCTGACCCAGGATGAAATTTAAGAGTTCACTCTTTTTCTTAGTCCTCTGTCTATATGGAAAGCCCAAGATAAAAATCTGCTGGGAAAAGACTTCTCCAAACAGATAAAACAGCTTCCCCAAAAAAACAAACAACAATTGCAGTCTGTTACAGTCCAGAAAACAATGGAACACAGTTTCTTTCTGAGGACAAAATGGACAAACCTCAACAACATTTGGGTTTAAAAGAGAGATAAAAGCATTTACAGCCACAGCACCATGTAAAACTCGCCATTGTAGGTCTCCAACCTTCTTAGTTAATGGTGGTTTATAGAGTGCTCTCCAGGCAGGCCTCACCTCTGGACCCAGACCCAAGTGTTTCCTCCATGGTGTATCAGCTCGACCTTTTAACTTATTCACATTTAGAATTTTCACCAAAAGTCCATACATTTTTTTACCAGGAGAGTCACAAATGTTAATGTGCTCAGAGTTTAAAAACACACCAGTGCCATCTTTAAAATCAGGAGATAAAATACTAAAAGGAAAAGGTTCATCAGCAGTTTGTACAGAGTTTTCGCAGTGTAAAACAATAGCAGAGTGTTCTTCTGCAGACAGGCAGTCTCTCCAATCTTTCAACAAGTTCATTATAACTCTGACTGAAGAGACGCCAAGAGCCGAGCACAGGGCAACAGCATTGTCCAAGTTAAGACCACATAAATTCACCAAATGTCCCAGCGTTGTAACCTTTGCAAAAATAAACTTTTTTAAAACAGAAGGTCCTAAAACATTGCCCACATCAAAACGGGTCCCGAACACAAGTGGTTCCTTTAAAAGCCAGAAAGGCAGCAAGGAAGCCTGGGGAGAGTTCTTTTTAAAAAGTCCCCAGATTTCAAAAGCACTTTGGTAAAACTGGGGAAGTTCTGGGAGTTTTTGGCCCCTTAAATCCATTAAAAGCAGCGACTCCTCTAGTCCAAGCCCTCCACAGCGAGCCAGGACAGCCCTGGCAATAGGTCTCCACACAAGGTCAAGGGGGCCACTCAGCAGTCGCTGAATGAACTGCAGGCGAAAGACAGCCCCCCTGCTGGCCAGATGGATGAGCCCTTGACCACCTTCTTCCCTCGGTAAAAACAGGATACTCTGTGGAACCCAGTGAAGACGGTCCCAGAAAAAGTCCACGACTATAGATTGCACTCTGGCCAGCAAATTGGGTGGAGGGTCCAGACAAGACAGTCGATGCCACAGCATTGAAGCAATCAAGTTGTTGATAATTAAAACACGACCTCTGAAGGACAAGTTTGGCAGAATCCATTTCCATTTTTTTAGTCTTCCTTCAGTTTTTTCTAAAAAACACTCCCAATTTTTCTCAGTAAAAGTCTGATTTCCTAAAAACACACCAAGATATTTAAAACCACCTTGTGTCCACGAGAGGCCACCAGGTAGGGCAATTTTTTGTGGTCTCCCCCCCACCACAACAGCTTCACTCTTACCCCAATTCACTCTCGCTGAGGAGCACTCACCAAAAAGATTGACAGTTCTTAAAAGGTAGTCTACATCATTTTGATTTCTTGTAAAAACAACAACGTCATCAGCATATGCAGACACTTTAAAAACAGTCAGAGTTGGGGACTTTAAAACCAGTGAGGCCTTGCCTTAGTTTACAAAGGAGGGGCTCAATGGCAAGAGAGTACAGCATACCTGAGAGGGGGCAGCCCTGTCGGACACCCCTCTCAACTTTGAAAGGAGCACTCAAACCACCATTAATCTTAAGAATACTCTCAATGTCTCTATACAAAGCCTGGATCATGGCGATGAACCCTGAGCTGAAACCAAAGGCCTCTAATGTCTGCCAAAGGTATGGATGTTCAACTCGGTCAAACGCCTTTTCTTGGTCTATTGAAATAAGACCAAGTTCTTTGACCAATGAGCTGGAGAGGTCCAAAACATCACGAATTAAAAAAATGTTGTCTGTAACCAACCTACCAGGTACACAGTAGGTCTGGTCTACATGTATGACCTGCTCCATCGCCTTTCTCAGTCTGGTAGCCAACACTTTGGAGAGAATTTTGTAGTCAGTACAGAGGAGGGCCACCGGACGCCAGTTCTTAATGTCTTTCAAGTCGCCTTTTTTTGGAAGGAGGGTGAGGACTGCTCTCCTACAACTTAGGGGCAGGTGACCCTTCCGCAGACTGTCAGACAGTACTTCCAGCAAGTCCTCACAGATCTCAGACCAGAACGCCTTGTAGAACTCCGCTGGTAGGCCATCTATCCCTGGGGCTTTTCCACACTGAAGAGACTGGACAGCCACTGCCAGTTCTTGCAGAGTGATCCCGCTCTCCAGCTCCGCATTCACGCTAGCCATCACCTTTGGCAAGTCCGTCAAAAAATGACTCAGTGCATGTGGATTCTCAACAAATTCTTTCTTAAAGAGATCCTTGTAGAAAGCAACTGCAAAGCGACGGATCTCCGCAGACTCATGGATCGGCCGCCCGTCCTCGGAGCTGAGAGAGTGGATCATCCTCCTCTGACCATTCTTCCTCTCCAGACCAAAGAAAAAATGAGATGGAGCGTCCATTAGTGCGATGTTCTGGAACCTACTGCGTACCACAGCGCCCCTGGCAGCCACTCCCAGTAGGTCAGTTAAAACAGACTTTTTGCCATTGAGGGCCTCAAAATGTCCTCTTTCTCCTGTGGAGCCTGCCAAAGACTGCAGCTCCACTACTTCTCTCTCCAGGTCCCTGACAGACCTGGCCAAGTCTCCAGAGACATTGCGAGTATACTGTAGGCACAGATTCTTTATTTGGCTCTTCCCTACATCCCACCACTGCTGCAAAGAACTAAAATTTGATTTTGTTAATTTAAAATTACTCCAAAAAAACATAAAAGCAGTTTTAAAACTGTTATCCGATAAAAGTGACGTGTTAAAATGCCAGTATGCACTACTGCACTTTATATTCTTGATAAAAACACAACACTGAACCAGGGAATGATCTGTGAAGCCAACAGGGACTATAAAAGCACTTTTAAAAATGCTAAAATGGTGCTTAAAACTGTAAACCCTATCCAGTCTAGCTAAGGACAAAATATTGTCCTTTCTATGGCTCCACGTGTACTGTCTAGCCTTGCCATGAAAATTCCTCCACACATCACACAGATCATGAGCTTCTATGAGACCTTTTAAAACTCTGTTGGATGCAGCATGTGGCTCTGGGTGATTCCTATCCATAAGAGGATTTTCTGTTCAATTAAAATCACCTCCCACAAATAAAGTCATCATTACTGCAATTTTTGAACGTGTCATCTAAAATATTTAAAAAGGCCAATCTTTCTGTGCCTACGGTTGGAGCATACACATTTATAAAAACAACTTTCACATTCTCAAAAACAGCTCGAACTTTTAAAATGTGGCCTGCAATTATCTCATCAATGTCATAAGAAAGTGGAATAAAATCTCGAGAAAATAAAATACCCACTCCACCACATTTGCTGCTTCTATGACTAAGAATAATTTCACCCCGAAATTCCCTCCTCCAGTCAGCAGCATTGTCCTCAGAACTATGAGTCTCCTGAACAAACAGAACATTAATTTTCTTGCATTCTGCAACAGTAAAAACACTCCCTCGCTTGGACATTTCTCTTGCCCCATTGATGTTGAGTGTGCCAAAATTAAAACTACACATGTATATAAGAGGGCAAAGCCAATATAAAAACAGAAAAGAAAGAATGAGCGATAAAAGACTAATCATCCTGGGCAATTTGGTTCTTAACTTTTAGTACA
This sequence comes from Pholidichthys leucotaenia, assembly GCA_020510985.1. NCBI lineage: Eukaryota > Metazoa > Chordata > Actinopteri > Cichliformes > Pholidichthyidae > Pholidichthys > Pholidichthys leucotaenia. Next base: position 246,087,886 of record CM035849.1, read on the forward strand.
AGCTTTTTTAGTCTGTAGATCTCCTGATCAGTGAAACTTTCCTGCTCAAGCTCTCCCCTATTTTTCATGTAGGCCCGAGCAGAGTCAACAAAACGTTTTAGATCAGGGAAGAAGCTTTCAACTTTAACCATTCTGACCCCCTTAGTGTCCTGCAAAAACTTCTGTATTTTTGTGAAGGGGTAACCGCCTCCACTGGCCACATCATCACTGCTTTCACCATCACTCTCCATCTCAGACCCAGCATAAGAATCTGGCTGAGATAGAGAAACCTCAGAACTGTCTTTAACAACCCTTTTTACTTTGCTCCTCTGCTGTTTGGTTTCCAAATTCTTCCGCTTGATGGAGGTTTTACATAACTCTTCATCTAATTCGATGTCATCCTCATCCTCCAACACTGACTCAGCCACCCTGGTAGCTGTCTCTTCCTGTCTTTCGCTCACCCTGTGCTGTGCTTTTATATTCATCTTTCTGGTCCCACCATCTACCTGGGTCTCATTCGGCTCCTCTGTCTGACCCTCAGCGTGATCCCTCTCGGTAATATCACCCTTGTCTGCAATGTTGGTCTGTGCAGCAGCCCCGCGATGTGCTTTAACTGTTGTTGCTGTTTCAGTTATGATCGACAGGCCGGCTGCGGAGGGCGGCGAAGCCGCCCCGCCGCCAGACAGCCTCGCGGCCTCGGCCGAAGCGCCGCCGCCAGACGGCCCTGCGGCTCCGGCCGAAACGCCCGACGGCGCGGTAGCGCCGTCAGCCTCGGAGGGCGGCAAAGCCGCTCCGCCGCCAGACGGCCCCGAGGCCGCACTAGCGGCCCCCCCCCGAGTGATCACCCCCCACTCCCTGAGGGCATGATCGAATCAAGTGTCCCTCCATTCCGCAGCCGAAACACTTCATATTATCGGAGGTGACGTGGATGGTATAATCAAAGCCGTCAATCCGGTATTTAAACACGAGGTTGAGGCTTTCCTCGCTATTCTTTAAAATCATGAGCACCTGTCGCCTAAAAGACATGACATGCTTTAAACGCGGGGACTTACAACCGAGAGGGATGTGCTTAATCGGGGACAAAAGCTGCCCGTGTCTCGACAGCTCCTTCTCCAACAGCTCGTTCTTTAAAAATGGTGGGACATTTGAGATGGTAATTCTCTTCGCGGGATTCACCAGAGACAGAACAGGAACCAGTGTGTCTTTAATAACAACCCCGCTCTCCACTACCCGGTTAACTTTTTCCACACTATCGAGGAAAATCACCACGGCACTATTCATTCTCGAAGCTGATCTAACACTTTCATAACCGACCAGCTCCCCCACAGCCAGACTACATTCCTCCACCGAGCAGCTGACAGCCGGTGTCAGTTTGACAGCATGGCGGCGTGTCAGCTGCTCAAAACCGGAGCCTCGCTCCAAAACCATGCTGACCAGCAGAGCTGGCAGCAGAAACCCCCCTCCCGAAACGCCTACCCCACCCCAGCTACAGAAGACAACAAAAATTATTATTTAACAAAAAAACACCTTAAACACCAAAAGATAGAGAAAAGTTTGAAATAATTCACTCACGCTGTCACACGCTCTCAGCTCGCACTCACGACCACACCCACTCAGAGAGAGAGAGAGAGAGAGAGAGAGAGAGAGAGAGAGATTTTGATTTTTAAAAGATCTTTAATAAACACACTTGTCCATCAGTCAATACAATTTCTATATCATGCTATGTTACACAGAAAATTAATCCCCCAAAAAACGCCCCAAAAAAAGCTGTCCATCATGAACTGAACAGAGGACATTCTCCAGGGACCAGAGGGTCCTGAAACCTTCCACATCCCCATTCCCCATAAAAACCTGAAAGTCCAGCCTGATTCTGGCTTTAAGTAGCCTCACAAATAAAATTTTGACATCAACATCACTCTCAACATTCTCAAGTTTTCTTCTCCGGCTTACATAGATAGCCAACTTTGACTGCCCTAAAACAAAGTTCAGTAGTTGACACTTCTGCTTAAAACGACGATTGTACATAAAACCACAAATGAAAACCTGCTTAGAGAAAACTTCCTTAAAAATATGAAAAAGTTCTGTGAGAAGTTCAAAGAGGCCACTCAGGCGCTGACATTCAATAAAACAATGAAAAACAGTCTCCCTAGAGGAACAAAAAACACACTGATCACTGACACTGCTGTTAATCACAGAAACAAAAGCATTGACTGCTATAATACCATGCAGGACCCTCCACTGTAAGTCTCCATGCCTCTTAGGGAGAGGGGCTTTATAAAGAGCCCTCCAGGCAGGCCGATGCCCTTTTCCTAGTTTAAAATAGGCTCTCCAAGGAGTGTCCACACAGGTGTTCAATCTGTCCTTGTTGAGTGCCATCACCACCAGTCTGTAGAGTGCCTTACCACTGGCTCCTCCAAAGTCCACACCAGTGGGAGCACAGAATGCCAGTAAGGAGCAAGGAGCGACGTCAAAGTCCATATAGAGCGTGAGAGAGGGAAAGGGGTCCGTGCTTTCCGGCTGCAGCGTGCCATTGCTAAAGTCCAAGAGTAGGGAGTGCTCAAGTCCATGAAGCTCCTGTTTCCAGTGTGCAAGAAGACCATCGATGAAACGATTCGACCTGACACCAAGATGAGATGCTAAAGCTGAGGCGTTGTTGAGGCCAGGACCAGCCAGTTCCACCACTTGCTTCAGAGTGAGAACGTTCCTGGAACACAGCCTATCAAGGAAGGTCCTTCCAACTCCCGGCAGGACACCAAGGCGACCACCAAAAACCAGCGGCTCCCTCAACAACCAGTAGAGGGAATCGCATGGCCCTCTTTGTTTTTAAAAAGAGTCCACACTGAAAAGAGACTGCGGTAAAAACTGGGTAAAGACAGTGCATTAGAGTTCTTAAAATCCATTAAAAACACAGGGAGGTCTAGCCCAAGCCCAAGGACTCTCTGTAAAATAACACAGGCCAAAGGCCTCCATACCAGGTCCTAGGGGCCCGTCAGCAGTCTCTGTATGAAAGTCAGTCTAAAAGCAGCACCTCTACTAGCTAAATGAATCACTCCTTGCCCCCCCTCCTCTTTGGGAAGAAATAACAGGGCTTGAGGAACCCAGTGGAGTCCACCCCCCCAAAAAAAGTCCACCAAAACAGACTGAATTTTGGACAACAAACCAGCAGGGGGGTCCATGCACATGAGGCGGTGCCACAGGGATGAGGAAACAAGATTATTTAAAATGAGCACTCTTCCTCTAAAAGATATTCTTGGCATTAGCCACTTCCACTTGTTTAGTCTCCCGTTAATTTTCTCTATGACCCCATCCCAATTTTTTTGCTCAAACTGCTGATTTCCAATAAAGACACCAAGATACTTAAAACCTCCTTTGTTCCAAATCAACCCACCAGGCAGCGTAAGCTGATTTTCTAGTTTCTCCCCCACCATCAGAGCCTCGCTTTTTCCCCAGTTTATTTTTGCAGAGGAAAATTGGCCAAAAAGATCGACACTCCTAACCAGAACGTCAATGTCACTCTGCTTATTTAGCAGAATGACTACATCATCTGCATAGGCCGATAGCTTGAACGTGGTGTCACAGCCAGGAAAAGTAACTCCTGATAGATCCCTTCTCAGGCAGTGAAGCAAAGGCTCTATGGCGAGGGAGTACAGCATCCCTGAGAGAGGGCAGCCCTGCCGAACCCCCCTCTGGACTTTTAAAGGGGCAGACAGGCCCCCCATTTATCTTCAGCACACTCTCAATGTCACTGTACAAGACCCGTATCCTGGCTATGAAGCCTGGGCTGAACCCAAAAGCTGTTAAAACTGTCCATAAATATTGGTGTTCAACCCGATCAAACGCCTTTTCCTGGTCAATTGAAATCAAACCAGTTTCTACCGCCAATGAACCAGAGACCTCCAAAATATCCCGAATTAAAGTGACGTTGTCACTAATCAGCCTGCCAGGCACACAGTAAGTCTGGTCTACATGAATGAGCTCGCTCATCACCTTTCTCAGTCTTCGGGCCAGAGCTTTTGAGAGAATCTTATAGTCTGTGCAGAGCAGAGAGACTGGCCTCCAGTTCTTTAGGCTCTGGAGGTCCCCCTTTTTCGGCAACAGTGTGATGATGGCCCTCCTGCAGGTCGTGGGTAGGGTCCCCCTTTCCAAGCTATCTTGGAGAACCTCCAGCAGGTCTGGACCAAGCAGGGGCCATAATTCCTTAAAAAAGTCCACAGAGAGACCATCTATGCCTGGTGATTTTCCATTCTGGAGGCTCATTAGCGCCATATGCAGCTCAGACAGAGACAGTGGAGCATCCAAGCCGGCAACAAGGTCCTCTGAGAGCACTGGAAGACCATCAAGGAAAACCTGGCCCAGTGACGTGTCCTCCCTCCACTCTGCTCTAAACAATTCACTGTAAAAGCAAGCAGCTTGTTTCCTGATCTCTGCTGCTGTGGAGATTGTTCTCCCGTCATCGCCCAACAAGGAGTGAATGAGCTTTCTCTGTCCATTTTTCCCCTCCAGTCCAAAAAAGTACTGGGAGGGCGAGTCCATCAGAGCTACATCCATGTAGCGTGAGCGGACCAGAGCACCCTGTGCGGTGACCCCTAGCAAGCTAGCCAAGGCTGACCTTTTTGACTTAAGAGCCTCTAAGTGCTCCTGTTTTCCGGTAGAACTGAGTAACTCCTCTAGCTCTACCACCTCAGTCTCCAGAACTTTCAAGGATTGGGTCAAGCTACGAGTGACATTTTGAGTGTACTGTTGGCAGAATTGTTTTATCTGTGCCTTACCAAAATCCCACCACATTTGGAGAGAACTAAAAGAAGATTTTTGTTCCCTGTGTGACTTCCATACATCATGAAAAACTCCCTTAAAAAACACATCATTTAAAAGTGTATTATTAAAATGCCAAAAAGCACTCTTACACTTTACATTTTCAATGAAAACAGAACAAATCAGCAGGCAGTGATCAGTGAAACCAACAGGACAGATACAACTGTTTTTAAAAACACTCATTTGGTGTTTAAAACCATAGAAACGGTCTAACCTAGCCATAGATAAGAGGTTATCTTTAGCATGGCTCCAGGTGTACTGCCTCTGGTCCCCATGATGTGATCTCCACACATCGGCCATTTCATGTGCCTTCACTAGTTCCCTCAGCCTATTGGCAGAAGCAGGGTGAGGTTCCTGATGGTTCCTGTCCAGTCTGTGGTTTAATGTACAGTTAAAATCACCCCCCAGAAATAAAAAACTATTTGGATTACAGGATCTAACCGTATCTGATAGCATATTAAAGACCCTGATCCTTTCTGCTCTCTGGGTTGGCACATACACGTTTATAAGAACCAAGTTTACGTTTTCAAACTGTACCTTTAGCAAGAGTACATGTCCTTTCACCACCTCTTCTACCTCATAAGAGACAGGCACACAACCCCGAGAGAAAAGTACAGCCACCCCTCCACTATTATTGGATTTGTGGCTAAAAAAAATGCAGCCATCCCATTCTTTTCTCCACTGGCACTCAATGTCTACAGTGCTGTGAGTCTCCTGGACCATCAGCACGTCAAGTGTCTTTAAATTAAAAAGCTTGTATAAAGAGGCCCTTTTTACATCATCCCTGGCCCCGTTTATATTAAGAGTGCCAATTCTAAGGTGGGGCATTAAAAAGGATAAAAATAAGGTACAGTAAAAAAACACACACATAGCATAAAAGGGAAGAAACAAACTAAGAGTCAACATGACTGTTAGTAATTTGTGATTTCAGTTTGACAACCAGTTTCTTTAAACGAAATATTTCCTGATCAGTAAAAGTCTCATTCCCATCATTCAGTTTCATCAGCTTGCGAGCTGATGCCACAAATAACTCCAGATCTGGAAAGTAATTTTCCACTTTCACAGCTCTGCTCCCCTTGGTCACCTGGAGAAATTGCCTAATTTTGGTAAAACAATAGGAGCTTTGCTCCTCCTGCGTCTGCATCATTTCAGACTCAGCTCCACTTTCGTCAGAGACGCTCTCATCCAGTAGATCTAACTTCCCAACCCTACTAGATTTAGCAGAGCTCTGCAAGTTTTCAGCACTTTTTCTTTTTTGTGCAGCTTTAAAAGGATCCTCTTCAACAAAACTACATTCCTGCATTTCTTCGTGAACTGCAACGTTCGTCATGCAGTGTTTGCTCTGTGTGTCCGCTACAGCCTCAAACCGCTCCTCCCCCGCCTGCAAAGTCTGCTCACCCACGTTCCTTCGTTTAACTGCACTCTTACTTACACCCTCCGCCTCTTTACTCCGGGTGACAGGCTCGTCACAATGATCAGAGCTGCCGCCAGACAGAAATTTCCCACCATCAATGTTTGGGGGGGCAACTACCGCGCCCGCTGCGGCTACCTCAGCAGAGGCGACCGCGGCCGCCCCAGCACAAGCGGACGCGGACACCCCCGCAGAAGTAGAAGCGGATTGCGGCCGCGACCGCCCCAGCAGAAGCGGGCGCCGCAGCGGCATCCGCCGCACCACATGTAGCGCTACCCTCCGGACCACCAGAAACAGCGGCGTCACCTTTCTTACCGCTAGTGCTCTTTGTGTTCGCCTTTTCAGGACATGACCTAATAAGATGGCCTTCTGCGCCACACGCAAAACACTTCATGGTTTCAGATGTTGCAAACACCAAGTAGCTAAAGCCGTCAATCCTGAAATTAAAAGACGCGTTCAGTTCAGCAGAGCTGTCTTTCAACACCATGAAACACTGCCTCCTGTGACATACAACATGCTTCAGCAGGGGTGATTTACTACCCAGAGAGACCATTCTGATAGGGGACACAACCTGGCCAAAACGGGACAACTCTCTAATCAGCTGATCATTTTTAACGAAAGGAGGAGCGTTTGAGATGGTGATCCTCCTAGACGGGTTCGCCAGCGGTAAAAAGTGTCACCTATGACCACTCCCTGTGCCACCACCTGATCAGCTTTTTCAGTCGAATCCAGAAAGATCACAATTGCGCTGTTCATCCTCGATGCTGATTTTATGCTGCCATGCCCAACCACCTGTCCTACAGCGAGGCTGGCCTCCTCCACAGAACAGGGAACTGTCGGGAGGATTCTCACGCCATGACGCCGGGTTAAGCGCTCAAACTCCACACCACCATCAATCACCGGCATGATGCCGGCCGGGAAAAACCGGCAGCAGAAGCTACCGTTCCCCGACACACCCACACTCAACCCACTATATTAAACACACACACCTCAAACACACAAGATAGAGAAAAAGTTAGAAAATACAAAGTTTAACATACTCACTCGACACCACTCCACACCCCTGCTCCCACAAACGCCCACGCATGCGCACGAGAGAGAGAGAGAGAGAGAGAGAGAGACACACAGCTTAAATACCCCACTACAGACAATGCATGAATGGCACATTAACATCACAAAAGGACATTTGCATCACAGTACAGAGCAGGAAGCATGAACATCTGCATCTGAGTCATACATAACAGCAGGATACTGGCAGGAAAGAGCTACACAAAGAGAGGCTGCCTATTGATATCAGTCATTGTTCTGCTAACTGCTCCAGCTGAGCGCTCTGCTTGTCCCAGTATGTTGTGGGGGTTACCCACAGTTTAGTAGTTATTCACGAAAATGGCATTTTGCGTAATGGCGATTTTCTTGTGGACGGTGATCCGGATCACCACCAAAATGTAATCATCTGTAGGATACCCCATTTGTGACAATCTGTGAAAATTTCATGAAAATCCGTCCATAACTTTTTGAGATATCTTGCTAACAAACAGACAAACAAACAGACAGACAAACCAACGCCGATGATCACATAACTTCCTCCTTTGGCAGAGGTAATGACCCATGAATTTACTTCCAACATATTTTATAAAAGCAAATGGAAGAGAAATCTGACACATGGAGGGCAGTGGTAGTCTAATTGTTAGGGATGTGGACTGGTAAGCGGAGGGTCATGGATTCGATCCCTGGACCAGCAGGATTAGATCTGGGTGGGACAGATAACACAGCAGTGTCTTCCCCATCCTCCTTAACCCCAGTGTGGTGCCCCTGAGCAAGGCCCTTAACCCCAACTGCTCCAGTGGAGCTGCTCAGTAGCCACAGGTCAATGTGTGGTTATACTGTGCACCTTCCACATGCGAGTGTGAACAGGGTGTCCTTGAAAAAGAGAGGATACCTCTCAATGGAACTACCCTGTATAAATAAAGGTTAAATAAAAAATTCAAATAAACATGGACAAATTTATCTCAAAATGTGCTTTTAAGAACCATCATCCTTTCATTGACATTCTTTCAGAAGACCACAGCTGTCTCCAGACAGGCCAGTATTATTTAACTTGCTTTCACACATTTTATTAAGCTCATGTTTTAGCTGCTTTTAGCTCTATATTAATTTTTAAGCAAAAAGATATTAAAATGAATTGTTTAATTTCAAACAAAACGCAATATAAAATTTTATACGGTAACACAGGAGAACACGAACTAAATTGTATTACATTTTTAAAAAAAGATTAATATCTAAAAAACAAAATTTCACAAAAAGTCCACCTCTACACAATATTTTCAGTGCAAAAAAACTGTTTCAAACTGAGAAAAAAAAAAAAAGGACAAAAAATTCCAGGACACAAGATATAATTCCACATGACAGAATTCCTCTGACTTTTTTTTTTTTTTTTTTAATCTCAACAGTAAACGCTGTTACAGCATGGATAGACCTGTAACTCCATGGTTTCAGGGAGAGGGGAGGTGGAGCTTTTCATGTTCAGTAACACACAGAGGTTTTATAGAGTTTTTAAGTTATATCGGAGGCTACAAAAACGGCCTCCATAAACAGCGACCTCACCTCTGCATCCCAGCATGGACTACTCTTGGCAGAATAGAGGAAAAAGGTAAATACATTCAATTTCACAAAAGCGCTTCTTTTTGTGGGTGCAGACCTGAAATGGTCTGTCCGGCATGGATGTCCTGGCTGTCAACCTTGTGTGTGTGTGGGTGCCCGCAGCGAACCTGATTTCGCAAACCCGCTGACTCTCTGGAGCGGTTGAAGCCACAAAGTCTCTGCAGAGAGTGGCGTTTGTGGGACAGTGAAGAGGGGAGTCTGCAGCAGGAGGAGAGCGCCCAAGGGCCTTGTGCCATAATCTGTTGGGCGGTCGCTGATGCAGCAGTTCAGTTCCACTTTTTTTCCCCCACCAAAATAAAACAGTCTCCCTTTTCCCCAATTTGTATCAAAAGGCTTCGGGGACCAGGACGAAGGACTCTCAGGTTCCGGATCGGAGTCCGCCAGTTGGTGACCCCTGGTCTAACGTCTAAATTGATCTTATGTGATTCTTATGCAATATTCTTTGAGAAACTGAATTTTGGGTTTTCATAAGCTGTAAGTCATCTTCTTTTGGCTGCTCCCTTTAGGGGTCGCCACAGTGGATCATCTGCCCCCATCCCACCCTATCCCTTGCATCTTCCTCTGTAACACCAACCCTCTCCATGTCCTCCTTCACTACATCAATGAATTTTCTCTGAGGTCTTCCCGTTTTCCTCCTGCCTGGCAGCTCCATCTTCAACATCCTTTGTCAAATATCTCCACTATCCCTCCTCTGCACATGTCCAAACCATCTCAGCCTTGCCTCTCTTACTTTGTCTCCAAACCGCTCAACCTGAGGTTTTACTCTGATACACTCACTTCTAATCCTGTCACTCCTAGTCACTCCCAATGAGAGTCTTAGCATCTTCTACTCTGCCAGCTCCACCTCCTATCTTTTGGTCGGCACCACCGTCTCCAAACCATACATCATAGCAGGTCTCACTACCGTTTTGCAAATCTTCCATTTCACTCTAGCTATAAGCCATAATCATCAAAATGAAAAGAAACACTTGAACTATATCACTCTGTGTGTAATGAACCTATATAATGCATATGTTTTACTTTTTAAATTACTGAAAAAAAACAAAAAAAAAACTTTTCGATGATATTATAATTTACTGACATGCACCTGTAGAAATATGCCATGACATTACTTGCGTTATACAGTGGCAAGAAAAAGTATATGAATCCTTTGGAATTACATAGATTTCTGCATTAACTGGTCAGACAATGTGATCTGATCTACACTTACAGTGGGGTAAAAAACTATTTAGTCAGCCACCAATTGTGCAAGTTCTCCCACTTAAAAGATGAGGTCTCCAATTTTCATCATAGGTATACCTCAACTATGAGAGACAAAATGAGGGGAAAAAAAAAAATCCAGAAAATCACATTGTCTGATTTTTAAAGAATTTATTTGCAAATTATGGTGGAAAATAAGTATTTGGTCAATAACAAAAGTTCATCTCAATACTTTGTTATATACACTTTGTTGGCAATGACCGAGGTCAAACGTTTTCTGTAAGTCTTCACAAGGTTTTCACACACTGTTGCTGGCATTTTGGCCCATTCCTCCATGCAGATCTCCTCTAGAGCAGTGATGTTTTGGGGCTGCCGCTGGGCAACACAGACTTTCAACTCCCTCCAAAGATTTTCTATGGGGTTGAGATCTGGAGACTGGCTAGGCCACTCCAGGACCGTGAAATGCTTCTTACGAAGCCACTCCTTCGTTGCCCGGGCGGTGTGTTTGGGATCATTGTCATGCTGAAAGACCCAGCCACGTTTCATCTTCAATGCCCTTGCTGATGGAAGGAGGTTTTCACTCAAAATCTCACGATGCATGGCCCCATTCATTCTTTCCTTTACACGAATCAGTTGTCCTGGTCCCTTTGCAGAAAAACAGCCCCAAAGCATGATGCTTCTACCCCCATGCTTCACAGTAGGTATGGTGTTCTTTGGATGCAACTCAGCATTCTTTCTCCTCCAAACACGACAAGTTGAGTTTTTACCAAAAAGTTCTATTTTGGTTTCATCTGACCATATGACATTCTCCCAATCCTCTTCTGGATCATCCAAATGCTCTCTAGCAAACTTCAGACGGGCCTGGACATGTACTGGCTTAAGCAGGGGGACACGTCTGACACTGCAGGATTTGAGTCCCTGGCGGCGTAGTGTGTTACTGATGTAGCCTTTGTTACTTTGGTCCCAGCTCTCTGCAGATCATTCACTAGGTCCCCCCCGTGTGGTTCTGGGATTTTTGCTCACCGTTCTGGTGATCATTTTGGCCCCACGGGGTGAGATCTTGCGTGGAGCCCCAGATCGAGGGCGATTATCAGTGGTCTGGTATGTCTTCCATTTTCTAATAATTGCTCCCACAGTTGATTTCTTCACACCAAGCTGCTTACCTATTGCCGATTCAGTCTTCCCAGCCTGGTTCAGGTCTACAATTTTGTTTCTGGCGTCCTTTGACAGCTCTTTGGTCTTGGCCATAGTGGAGTTTGGAGTCTGACTGTTTGAGGTTGTGGACAGGTGTCTTTTATACTGATAACGAGTTCAAACAGGTGCCATTAATACAGGTAACAAGTGGAGGACAGAGGAGCCTCTTAAAGAAGGAGTTACAGGTCTGTGAGAGCCAGAAATCTTGCTTGTTTGTAGGTGACCAAATACTTATTTTCCACTATGATTTGCAAATAAATTCTTTAAAAATCAGACAATGTGATTTTCTGGATTTTTTTTCCCCCCCTCATTTTGTCTCTCATAGTTGAGGTATACCTATGATGAAAATTGGAGACCTCTCTCATCTTTTAAGTGGGAGAACTTGCACAATTGGTGGCTGACTAAATACTTTTTTGCCCCAATGTAAGTCCAAAGTATAGACAAACACAAAGGCCCTCATTTATCAACCATGCATGAAGCAGAAAAAGTAAAAATTTAACAATTTTGCTTTTAAATCTTTTTTCACAAAATAAAAAGCTTTGATTAAAATTGCATTTTTTATTTTTTTTTTTTATTTTGAGGTGAGAAAATTTTCATAACTTTTTTTGTAATCATTAAAGATCCAAAATTGCCTTCATACTATGTTCCCTGGTCTTTTTTCTCCAGTTTTGAAGCGAGTTTCTCTGAATGAGGTCATTCTCCTGTCCCACTCTGTGCAAGGTTTTACCATCATCAGAAGTATAATAAGGACTCTTAAGAGACTTACACTACCGTTCAAAAGTTTGGGGTCACCCAGACAATTATTTTGTGTTTTCCATGAAAAGTCACACTTATTTACCACCATGAGTTGTAAAATGAATAGAAAATATAGTCAAGACATTGACGAGGTTAGAAATAATGATTTGTATTTGAAATAATTTTTTCCAGATACTCAACCTGCTCAAAGGAAGGTCAGTTTTATAGCTTCTCTAACCAGCTAAACTGTTTTCAGCTGTGCTAACATGATTGCACAAGGGTTTTCTAATCATCCATTAGCCTTCTGACGCAATGAGCAAACACATTGTACCATTAGAACACTGGAGTGATAGTTGCTGGAAATGGGCCTCTATACACCTATGTAGATATTGCACCAAAAACCATACATTTGCAGCTAGAATAGTCATTTACCACATTAGCAATGTATATTAGATATTAGAGTGTATTTCTGATTAGTTTAAAGTTATCTTCATTGAAAAAAACAGTGCTTTTCTTTCAAAAATAAGGAAATTTCTAAGTGACCCGAAACTTTTGAACGGTAGTGTATATACTCTCCCTCCCCCTCTCTCTCATATTTTAATAGTTCATGACAGAACTTTAACTTCTCTAACTGTGGCCTGGTGAATACCTAAAGTCTTGGAAATTACTTTGTAACCCTTTCTAGTTTTATGCAAGTCAAGTCTTGATCATAAATCTTATGAGAGCTCTTTTTTTGTGAGGCATGGTTTACATCAGCAGATCATTCTTGTGAAAAAAGTCAAAAAGTGTGTTGTTTTTTGTTTTTTTTTTAAGTCAAAGTAGCTTTACACCTCACTCCCATCTTGTTTCATGGCTTGAACTCCAGCGCCTGCATGCTCAAAACATCCTGAAAATCCTCTAGAAGAGCTCCTATTTGAGCTTTAAATTTCCTGTCAAGGGATCCTAGCTTAAAAGTAATTAAGGAGCACTCTTAGAGCCACTCCGAGCGAGGAAGATCCCAAAACTTATCTTGGTGAGGAGGTGTGACTGACCCCATCCTTTGAGAACTTTTATTGGCCAATACAGAGTGTGGGGGGGGGGGGGGGGGGTAACAGTTAATGCTTATGGTGTACAAAATTTTTAATGGTGCACAAATGTTATCTAAAACTCAAATATCACAGCAACCAAACCTTGAAACCTAAAATCTACAACTTAAATCCTAAAAATGTAAAGTTTTACAGGAGAACACCAATTAATTACATACATTTAAAAAGATTAATATTTAAAAAACAAAATCTCAAAAGTCCGCCTCTATACTATGTTTTCAGTATTTAAAAAAAAAAAAAAAAAAAAAAAAAAAAATCAAACTGTAAGCCTAAAAAAGGGACAGAAAATATAATTAATTCCACACTACAGATTTCCATCCATCTTCTATCACTTAATCCTTTTTGGGTCGCGGGGGCACTGGAGCCTATCCCAGCATCTTTGGGCGAGAGGCAGGGTACACCCTGGACAGATCGCCAGTACTTCAGAATTCCTTTGGGAGTTTTTTTTTTTTTTTTTTTTAAATATCAGCAATGTTTTAATCTTTTTAACCGCGTCTGTGCCTGTCTGGGCAACACTGTCACTGGGAGAGAGGAGGTGGATGTGTGTGGAACTTTTCATGTTCAGTAACACACAGAGGAAATGATTGTTTTGACATGCTATCAGAGGGTTCATGGAAATTACCTCCATAAACAAGGTCGTGCAGCCTAACAGGGATGCTGTCCCAGGAAGGTGTGGAGTAGCCGTGGGGACATTCCATCAACAAACCCCGGGGTGGACTCGTACCATCGCAGGCAGCCAGAGTGGCGGTGGACACAATTTCACAGTAGTGTTTCGTTCCGTGGGTTACACCGGAAGGAAGCATGGCTGTCTGCACGCTGTATCCCACGGAGAACGTCCAAGGTCCCATGCCACAAAATGGCCGAGCAGCCACCACCGATTCAGCACTTGAGTTCCGCTTTTTCGTTCAGTTGAAACAAAACAGTATAATTTTTCCCCAAAATATATTAAAAAGTTTCGGAGTCTGGCCAGAGGATTCTCGAGGTCCGGATTCGGACTGGAGTCCGCCAGTTAGTGACCCCTGTTCTAGACATATCTTTTGACCAATCAATTTGATTACATTTTAAGGCATTTTTAACATTTAGTAAAACTCCTCCACCTTTTCCTTGCTCCCTGTCTTTCCTGTCCACATTATAGCCAGGTATGGTAACAACAGTTTCAGGTGATGAGGATGATAACCAGATTTCTGACAGACCCATAAAATCAATATTAGAGTTTATCAGCAGATGTTGTAGTTCTTCTCGTTTGGAGATCACACTCTGTACATTTAAGTGCCCCCCAGGCAGATCTTTTTTTTTTTTTTTTTTCCTCTTCTTCCCCACTTTGAGGGCCCAAAATTAGTTTTGCCAGGTTCAGGGTTTGAAAAACTTTGAGGAATCCATGTTTTTTTTTAACACTGAATTTCTCTGACGAGTCACCGCAACAGTTGACAACTTATATGGTGTAAACTGTTTTTCTAAATCCTTGTCATAAATCGTGTGTGATTTGCTGCAGATGAACCGAGAGGCGAGGTGTGTGCGATTTTAATATGGTTGACCATTCATTCATTCATCTTCAACCGCTTAATCCTTTTTGGGTGAAGGGGGAGATGAAAGCCAATCTGACCGTCTCCCTCCTAATGACCGAAACATTTCCATCATATGAAGGAATACAGTTAAACATATGCGCTCCATTGAAGACAGCGTGAGTGTGGACAGCGGCAGATGTAAGAAACAACCACCGGTGATATACAGTCATGTGAAAAAATTAGGACATCCTATGAAAGTCTTTTTTTTAACATATTTGGACATATGGATATTTAATATCAATTTTAACAATACTGGGAGATTCAAGCAATATAACTAAACAATTAAAACTGGAAAAAAAAAGACTTCAAAATTTTCTGTAAAATGTAATTTTAAAAACATCCAATTTCTGGTGAGTAATAAATTAAGACACCCCCACATTTATTCCCACTTAAAATGGCTAAAAATCACACACAGGTGTATCACATCAGGTGCACATGATTAGAACATTGTTTTTGAATTTTGAAGGAGGCTTGTCCTATTTAAACCTCAGACATTTAGTTTGGTGTGCTCCTGTCTGTTGAAGTAAGAGTGAACACTATGATGAGCTCAAAAGAGCTGTCTGAGGCCTTCAGAAAGAGGAATGTAGCAGCTTATGAATCTGGTAGGGGATTTAAAAAGATCTCAAAAGAATTTGAAATCTGCCATTCCACTGTCCGAAAAATAATCTACAAGTGGAGAACATTCAAAACAACTGCCAACATGCCCAGGTCTGGCCGTCCAAGCAAGTTCACCCCTAGAACAGAACGCAAGATGCTAAAAGAAGTCTTCAAAAACCCTAAAATGTCATCACGGGACCAACGTACAGCAGGCTTTTGCTACTGTTGATGTGAAAGTGCATGCTTCTACAATCAGAAAGAGACCGCACAAGTTTAACTTGCATGGGAGGTGTGCAAGGAGGAAACCTTTGCTCTCTGAGAGAAACATGAAGGCCAGACTGAAGTTTGCCAGAGAGAAAATAGACAAAGACCAGGACTTCTGGAATAATGTTCTTTGGACAGATGAGTCTAAAATTGAATCATTTGAACACCAGAACAGAGGACGTGTTTGGCGTAGGCCAAATACAGCATTCCAGGAAAAGAACCTCATACTAACTGAAGCATGGAGGTGCAAGTGTCATGGTTTGGGGGTGCTTTGCTGCAGCAGGACCTGGCCAGCTCACCATAATAGAATCCACCATGAATTTCTACCGTGTATCAGAGGGTGCTTGAGGACCACGTGAGACCATCTGTAAAAAAATTAAAGCTGAAGCACATCTGGATCCTGCAACATGACAGTGACCCAAAAAATACCAATAAATCCACCAAGGACTGGAAAACTAAGAAATGTAGAGTCCTGGAAAGGCTGGGTCAAAGCCCAGCTCTTAATCCCACTGAGATGCTGTGGGGTGACTTGAAATGGGCTGTACATGCAAGAAACCCCTCAAACATCTCACAGCTGAAAGAATTCTGCATTGAGGAGTGGGGCAAACTTTCCTCAGACCGATGTCAGAGACTGGTAGATGGCTACAAGAAGCGTCTCACTGAAGTTATTTCAGCCAAAGGGCGCAACACTAGTCATCAGGCAGTAGGGTGTCCCAACTTCTTCCTCAGTTAGAATACGCAGTTTTGTTAATACCTTTTGTTTAATGAGTAAAACAAGGTTAACTGTTATTTACCTGCAATTAAATCACCTTCATTTACAGAGATAAATAAAAACAAGATTAGACATCAATATGTGAACATTTCTTAAAAAAGAACTGAATATTTATTGGGGTGTCCTAAATTTTTCACATGACTGTAGCGTTGTTGCAGTTGGGGCGGGGGGGTGCATCTCTTCTTAAGATCAACTAAAAACACTATCCAATAACTGACACTATCTTCAAGTGAAAATTCACTGAAAAGATTAAACTACTGGAAAGAAGATCTGCAAACTGAAATTTCAGAGGAACAATGGGAATTGGCTTGTACAGAAGCTCAAACCAAATCAATAAATGTACGCCTTAAATTGATACATTTCAAATGGTTAATGCGGATGTATGTTACACCGGAGGATTTAAATAGATATAACAAAAATATACCAGATACATGCACAAAATGCATGGAAAGTAAAGGAACTCTATTTCATTGTGTATGGGCATGCAGATTAATAAGAATGTTTTGGGAAGAGGTGAGGGTAACAATTGAAAAAATAATCTCAAAACAAATCATACTGAATCCTAAACTGTTTTTGTTGGGTCTGTACCCAGAAAAGCATAATTTTAATAAAAGTGAAAGAACATTCATAGACCTCAGTTTGCTTAATGCCAAAAAATGTATTGCACTATTATGGAAAAAGACTCATAGACCAGATGTGACTCAGTGGTTAAGACAGATGTTAACAAACCTTCCATTAGAAAGAATAGCATATATACTGAAATCAAAGGAAATTGTGTTTGAGAATATATGGAGACCTTTTATTGATTATGTAAAAAATTTAAACATAACTCTTGAAGAAGAAGGTGAATGATGTGTGTGGACCTTGTAAATTCCAAACTGGTGAACATAATATGTATACTTATGTATTGGATTGTCTAGACTAAACAGAGGAGCATTGTTGAAGATTTGATTTTGTTGGTGGTTGTTGGTGTTTTTTAGTGCATTTTTTTTTTGTAGTACTTTAGTGTTAGTGTTTGATTGTTTGTATCATGTTTGTTAAAAAAAAAAGGTTCAATAAAGATATTGTGGGGAAAAAAAAAAAAAAAAACACTATCCAGTAACACTTTATAACACAGCCCAAAGTTACAGTAGTTTCAGTGAAAGTACAGGTGTAAATTGGCAAGAACTATGGGAAACGCCATGTTTTGTTTTTTTTAATAATTGCAGGGTGCTCTCTGTATACTTTTTACCAAAAGTACATAGAAAGTACACAAAGTACCCTGTAACTTTGGGCTGCATTATAAAGTGTTACACATTATCCCAACACAATCCAACATGTAATGTTTAATGAGCTTGTTGTCATTCATCGTTTCCAGAACATTTCTCCTTTGTCTCCGTCTTTCCTCCACTTCCTCCTCCTCTTAAGAAACTCCTAAGCCCTTTAAAAGTCCTCCTCACTCCTAGCATTTTTTGGCTTAGGAGCATTTTTAAGGGCCAAGATGCCTTCTAAATAACTTTTGTTTTTACAAGGTGTTTCTCCTAAATTTAGTGGGGGTATCATAGAAAATGTCATAATTCTGATAATTTTCTCAGAATTACATCACTAGGAGCAATTCTTTTTTTTTTTAATTTAAGTTTTTGTAAAGGGTATACATGTCATTACAGCATTGCATTGTTTACATTTTCATCAAGTTCCCTTTTTTCTGTTTTTTTGACAACATTGGAAAAATAAATTAAAGAAAGAACAAAAAACAAACAAAAAAAAACAAGAAAAAAAACAAAAACAAAAGAGCAAAAAAAAAATAAAATAAAAATAAAAGAGCATCTGAGTAGTGTTGGAACAAAGGGCGGTGCCATTATTGAAATGGTATTTGTCAAAGATTAGATCTAATGGAAGACACATATGCGGTCCAGGGTTGCCAAAAGTTCAAGAACCCATCCATGTCCTGTCTCAGTGCGAATGTCAACTTTTCCATCGAGTAAATGTCTTGGATCACATTAATCCAATCTTCAGGTGTAGGACAATCCTTCAACATCCATTTTTTAGTTAGAGCTTTTTTACTTGCCAATATTAAAACAGTGAATAAGTATTTTTCTCCTCGTCTTTCCAGTGATTCTGGTAGTAAACCCAAATATAAAGTTACAAAAGAAAAGGGAACTGTTATTTTGAATATTTTCCCCCAATATTGTCTGTACATTGGTCCAATATTGGCAGATAACTGGGCATGACCAAAACACACGAAAATGATTTGCAGTCTCTTCACCACACAAGCGCCAACACTTCAACCCCTTACGAGTAAATTTGTTTTGTGGAGGAGTTCTGAAAAATCTTACCAAATTTTTCCATCCAAATTCTCTCCACTGCAGGGATGAGGTACTTTTCCATTGTTGTTTATTTAGCTTTTCCCATATTTCCAGTTGTAAAGTGAAATTCCCCTCTTTTTCCCCCATCTCTTTTATATATGATGTGTTCACTAGGAGCAATTCTTAGCACTTGGAACACACTGGTCTGCTAACTCTTGGCTTTTGCTGAAGTCATTACCATAAGGATTCACTTACTTTTTCCACCAGCACTGTGACTGTTTAACGAATGTGTTTGATGAAGACATGAAATATAATTATGGCTTTGAATATTAACGTATTAACTTTTTTGATTAATGACAAGTCAACTAATAGGGGTGAGACAAAAGATCGATTTGGCATGATATTTGGCACTTGTGATGATGCATCAATCCCTAAATGCACATACCAATCTTTTATTAATCATATATCGATGTAAATGTTGTAAACTCTTGGGTATTAATCAACCAATTGAGTTTTCAGTCCACCACATGGCACAGAAGTAAGCACACATTGTCAGGTGATGTCATAGCTTGTCTCGCGAGATTTACTGCCAGGTGTACAAATCAGGAAATAGTTGGATGCACTCAAAAGTTAACTCAAATGTTGGGCTTTTTTTTTTTTTAAATTTCATAACAAAGATGGAACAAAAGACCTTGACATGACACACAACCTGCAAGGAACGCTGCATGAAAAAGAAAACACTCAAGAGTACACGGGCCAGCACACTTCTCTCATAACCATCCAGCCACAGCAGCATTAGTGAATGACAGCTAAGCTTAAAAAAAAAAAATAAATAAAAAAAATTAAAAAAAACTCCACAAGCATCACCAAACCCCAGTGACAGTCAAGCCAAAATAGCACCCGGTAAAAATCAACCAACTCCTGACAACCCCCATGCAGTAAAGCCACCTCCAAACTCAGAGCGAGCCAAGAAGACAGCACAGTCCACCACCCTCCCAGTGTTGATATGGAAAATGAAGTCCGCCCTGGAACATGAGACACTGGAGCCCAGGCGTGTATTCCCATACTGTTGCCACAGTGGTCCAAAATCTGCACCACGAAGTGAACCCAAAAGTGGACAAATCCCCAAGCACAGCAGAAAGTACCGCACAACAGCATACCATCCCATGGAGGGCTATGAGCCTCCAGCCACTGAAACAAAAGCAACTGTGGTGAGTTGAAAAGAATCAGAATCAGAATCAGGTTTATTGCCATTGTTCATGTAGTACACAAACTAGGAATTTGTCTCGGTACAATGCTGCAACATTAAACATGATAAGATAAAAGAAATAAACTATACATGTAATAAAGTGTAGGATAAGATTAAGTGATACTGGTCAACAGTTAAAATATATTAGCCAGCAGCAGATACTGTGGAGAACTATATAGTGCAGTCGGTAATGCAGGAAGAAAACAGTGATGATTGACATGAGTCTGGTTGAGCTGCTGTACATGGTGCACGAGAGTCAATAAGTCACTTAGTGTTCAGCAGTCTGATGGCAGAGGGGAAGAAGCTGTTCATGTGACGGGAGGTTTTAGTCTGGATGGACCGAAGTCTTCTACCAGAGGGGAGGGGGGCAAACAGTACGTGACCAGGGTGTGAGGGATCGGCTATGATCCGGCCAGCACGCCTCCGGGTCCTGGAGATGTACAGATCCAGGAGAGATGGGAGCTTGCAGCCGATCACCTTCTCAGCAGTGCGCACGACGCGCTGCAGCCTTAGTCTGTCCCTGGCAGTGGCTCCTGCGTACCACACGGTTATGGAGGTGGTGAGGATGGACTCGATGATGGCTGTGTAGAACTGCACTAACATCTTGGTGGGTAGCTTGAGCTTCCTCAGCTGCCGCAGGAAGAACATCCTCTGCTGGGCTTTTTTGATGAGTGAGCTGATGGTCGGCTCCCATTTGAGGTCCCTGGTGATGGTAGTGCCTAGGAAGCGGAAGGAATCAGCAGTGGTGATGGGAGAGCCTGAGAGGGTGAGGGGGGGCAGAGGGGTAGTGACTTTCCTGAAGTCTACAATCATCTCCACTGTCTTCAGAGCGTTCAGCTGCAGGTTGTTATTGCTGCACCAGGACGCCAGCTGGGCCACCTCTCTCCTGTAGGCGGACTCGTCGCCGTTGGAGATGAGCCCGATGAGGGTGGTGTCGTCCGCAAACTTGATCAACTTGACAGACTGGTGGCTGGAGGTGCAGGAGTTGGTGTAAAGGAAGAAGAGTAGGGGGGAAAGTACACAGCCCTGGGGTGATCCGGTACTGATGCTAGTATAGTCTGAGACAGTCTTTCCCAGCCGCACATGCTGCCTCCGGCCCGTCAGGAAGTCGATGATCCACCTGTAGAGGGAGTCAGGCACGTTGAGCAGGGACAGCTTGTCCCGGAGCAGAGCGGGGCGGATGGTGTTGAATGCGGAGCTGAAGTCAACAAACAGGATCCTGGCGTAGGTTCCCGGGGAGTCCAGGTGCTGCAGGATGGAGTGGAGGGCCAGGTTGACTGCGTCGTCTACAGACCTGTTGGCTCGGTAGGCAAACTGCAGCGGGTCCAGGAGAGGGGTGGTGATGGACTTGAGGTGGGACAGGACCAGGCGCTCAAAGGACTTCATGACTACAGAGGTGAGCGCTACAGGTCTGTAGTCATTAAGTCCAGTGATCCGTGGCTTCTTGGGGACAGGGATGATGGTGGAGGATTTGAGGCAGGACGGCACGTGGCATAACTTAAGGGAGGTGTTAAAAATGTCTGTGAAGACAGGAGCCAGCTGTTTCGCACAGTGTCTCAGGGTGGAGGGAGACACGCCGTCTGGGCCGGGGGCCTTGCGCGGGTTCAGTCTGGAGAACTGTTTGAGCACATCCTGCTCACTGATGATAAGGGGAGGGGGGGGGGTGCCTTAAATGAAGTAGGGAATGTGGAGGCTGTGGAGCTGGAGGGAGGGGGGGAGTTGGACACAGATGACGAGGTGTCAAAACGGGCATAGTGTTGGGACAGTCTTTGACAAAGGGCTTTGTCATCTTGACCTTTAGGAGCCTGAGGTCGATAGTTGGTGATTTGCCTCAGTCCTCTCCACACGGAAGCCGAATCATTAGCAGTGAACTGCTGCTGGAGTCTCTCTGAGTATAGAGATTTAGCCCTCTTCAGCTCTCTGTTAAACCGGTATTTAACCTCCCTGTAGCAGTCCCTGTCTCCACTTTTCAGCGCTGCTTCCTTCTCCTTCCTGATCTGTCTGAGCTTAGCTGTGAACCAGGGTTTGTCATTAGAGTAACTCACCCTGGTGCGTGATGGAAGAATGTTCTCTTCACAAAAGTGGATATATGAGTTCACAGTGTCCGTGTACTCATCCAGACCATGCGTGGCTCCTTTAAACATGCCCCAGTCAGATATTTCCATGCACGTTTCCAGCTTCTCCTCAGCATCACTGGTCCGTATCTTCATAGTGCTCACAACAGGTTTAGTGAGCTTCATTCTCTGTCTGTATGTGGGAATGAGGTGAACCATCACATGATCAGATAATCCCAGCGCAGCTCGAGGGACAGCGCGATATGCGTCTTTCACTGTGGTGTAACAGTGATCCAGTGTGTTTAATCCTCTGGTGGGGCATTTAATAAACTGTTTGTAGCGGGGGAGATCGTGGCTCAGATTGCACTGACTAAAGTCGCCAGCCACAATAATCAGCGAGTCTGGAAAAATCCGCTCTGTGTGTTGAATGTGATCCGCGAGCACGCGCTGAGCTTCGCGCGTGTCCGCGTCGGGAGGGGCGTACACAGCGATCATTATAAAAGAAGCAAACTCCCGCGGGGAATAGAAGGGCTTGCAATTGATAACAAGAAATTCCAAGGCAGGAGAACAGTGTTTGGAAATAACCGTTACATCAGAGCACCAGCTGCAGTTGATGTAAAAGCAGACTCCGCCTCCTGTGGTCTTGCCGGAAAGCTCTGTGTCACGATCAGCACGGAAGAGCTGAAAGCCGTCGAGGCGCAGCGCGCTGTCCGGTATATTTTCCCGGAGCCAGGTCTCAGTAAAGCAGAGGACAGCTGAGGAGGCGAGGTCCTTAAAACGCATCAGCAGTCTCAGCTCATCTACCTTGTTAGAGAGAGAGTTGGTATTGGACAGAAATATGCCAGGCAGCGCCGTTCGCGAGCCTCTCCTGCGAAGCCGCACGAGAGCGCCCGCTCGTCTACCTCTCTTTCGCCGTCTCACTTTCCGAGCCAAACAATAAACCAGATCGGCGGCAGGGGCTAGAAAAACTGGGAGGAGGTCCATGGGGGTGAAAGTCCTGATATTTAGAAGTTCTTCACGGGTATAAGTGCAAGCAGACACACAATTGACAAACAAAAACAAACAAAGAGCGCAGCGAAGCACCATGTCGACCGCTGTGGGCGCCATCTTGGAAAAGAGTGGAAACTTACAGTTGAAACCAGAAGTTTACATACATTGTATAAAAATATACATAACTTTTTTCCCCCTCAACCTCTGACATTAAATCAGACTAAACTTTTCCTGTTTTCGGTCAGTTAGGATTACCAAAATTATTTCCATTTGCCAACTTTATCATATTTGATAATTTTATAGAGAAGTTTTTATTGCTTTCTTCAAAGCTCGAAGTTTACATGCACGAAGATTGCTATGCCTTTAAACAAATTCAGAAAGCCCAGGGGCCTCAAGTATAAAAGATTGTGCAGCTTTCATACTGAAAGATGGTGTACTCACTAAATTTGAAAAGTACGTGCACCCAGAAATTTTCAGATTTATAAAAATGTGCACACGCCCGATTCGCCGCTCTTTTTCTTCATACATCCCACCTCACGTGAAAAGTCAGCACACGTGTGCAATCTCTTTACTCACCTTGGTTCCTCCCACTAATGACTATGTAAATGAAAAAAAATGCCCCTTCCATCACCGTTCTGTCAAACAGTGATAGTCAATCCTGCGGGAAAACGCAACATTAAAAAAAAAATAACTTCATGGAGTTTGATGCTGAGGTGTTGATAACCGAGGTGGAGGTCAGAACAAATTATTACCTCCGCCAGGAGGTTACGTTTTTGCCGGGGTTTGTCTGTCTGTCTGTCTGTTGGTTAGCAAGATAACTCAAAAAGTTTTGGACGGATTTCGATGAAACTTTCAGGCGTTGTTGGAAATGGTACAAGGAAGAACTGATTAAATTTTGGGGATGATCTGGATCACCGTCCAGAAGAAAACAGCCATTACGGAAAATGCCATTTTCGTGAATAACTACTGAACCACTAATCCTATCATTGTCAATCCAATTGCTAGTCATATGTTTTCATGGTCAAGGAATCTGAAAACGTACGCACAAACACTGTATGGGGGGGGGGAACTGTGGCGCTTGGCGGAGGTCTGCGCTCTCCGAGTGCTTTTCTAGTTTTATTTTGTTCTGACCCTCCGGAATCAACAATAAGCCGAAATTTACCGAATGGACCGTGTTACAATGACAGTTCATTTACTTTTTTTTTTTTTTTTTTTTTTTTTTTTAATAAATCATTTCTGTTGGATTGTAACAAGACAAAAAAGAAAAGGAAAGAAAAAGACAACATATTTCAGAGAAAGGGTGTAAGGCAGAAGCAACAACTTGTTGCTGCTCCTCAGTTAATGCAGCTGGCTCAGACTGAAATAAAATAAAATGGCGTTAAAGTCAAAATCTATATAGACAGATCACTATATGACAGTGTTACAGCTGGGGGGGGCTGCCACATGGGGAAAAAAAAAATGTGAAAAGAAAGCCCTCGGTAATCCGCAGACAGACATGATGTAAAATAAGTAAATAAATAAAGACCACTGAATACCACTCCAATCTTACAGCTGAATTTATACTAGTTACAAACCAAATCTGCCAGAATCCAAATTACGCACAACAGCCAGAAGGAACACACGGAGCTGCGCAATATAAAAGGCCTTTGATTTCCAAATTATAACCTCCAAGGTACAGCATGTATTGTGCTGGGGATCCTCCTGTTGTCTTCAGGTCAAAATGACTAGAAGACAACAGGTGTTATAACGGTTTCCCTCGACCCACTTCCCAAGGTTTGAGGAGGCCAAAATGTCAGAGGGGGAATCTTTTAAGGGTCCCTGGAAATCCAGGTAAGTTGCAGCCCGGAACTCCCCATGGTCCTCCTTTTATTCAGCGTTAACCCAGAGGATCTCTCTTTTTTCTTCAGGTCAAAATGGCACATTTATAGAAACAGGATCCAGTTAACAGCGGCGCTGGCTGGTCCATGAGTGAGGCAGATCAATTCAGCTGGGTTTCACTATGCTCAATGTGCAGAGTTATTTAAAATAAATCACATAATAAAAGTCATGTTTTTCACAGACAAAGCATTTTACCTGAAGTGGAAACATTATTTTAACATATTCTGTGAGTTTCAGCTGTTTTGGAGTTTAACAGACCCATCTGATTGAGCCAAACAGAATTTTGTTGACAGCCACAACTTCTCACGGCAGGTGAAAACTTTGTGGCTCGGCCCGCAGATTCTCACATAATGTTTGTTTTTATACATCCCCCTGTGTGCATGAAAATCAGCGTACGCCGTATTTTTGTCCATGCACACCATTTATACATGAGGCCCCAGATGATGAGGTCATGGCATTGGAAGCTTCTGATCGGTTAAATGACAACATTTGAGTGAACTGGAAGCAAACCTGTGGATGTATTTTCAAGCGCACCTCAAATACACCCCTTCCTTGTGTGACGACATGGAAAAATCAAAAGAAATCAACCAAGATATCAGGAAGAGAACTGTGGATATCCACAAGTCTGGTTCATCCTTGGGTACAATTTCCAGATGCCTGAAGGTGCCACTGTGCCATTCCAACTGTGAAGTACGTGGATGGCAGCATCATGTTGTGGGAGTGTTTTGCTGCAGGAGGGACTGGTGAACTTCATTAAATAGATGGCATCATGAGGAAAGAACATTATGTGGAAATATTAAAGTAGCATCTCCAGACATCAGCCAGGAAGTTAAAGCTTGGGTGCAAATGGATCTTCCAAATGGACAATGACCCTAAACCAGACGGTGTGTTAACTCAAAATTGTCCTTCACTGACAGATTGTTTTTAGCAGTGACAGAAACATATGAAAGCTGTCACTTTGACAGACTATACTGAGGATGATCCAATTAAAATGACAGGTAATAACAGATTATGAGAGAATTTTTACAACCATGACTGTCAAAATGATAAAGTCTGGTGCAGCCTGAACATACCGCCAAATTAGTCACAAAGTGGCTTAAGGATAACAAAGCCAATGTTTTGGAGCGGCCATCACAAAGCCCTGATCTCAATCCCATAGAAAATTTATGGGCAGAAATGAAAACGTGTGCGACCAGCCAAGGCAGACTACAAACCTGACTCAGTTCTGTCAGGAGGAATGTACCAAAATTCCAGCAAACTATTGTGAAAAGTTTGTGGAAGGATACTCAAAATGTCTGACCTAAGTCATATAGTTTAAAGGCAATGCTACCAAATACTAAGCAAATGTATGTAAATTTCTGACTTTGAAGGATTAAAAATTCTCTGAAAAATAACAACTACAGTATCTCACAACAGTGAGTACACCCCTCACATTTTTGTAAATATTTTATTGTATCTTTTCATGGGACATCACTGAAGATATGACACTTTGATACAATGTAAAGTAGTCAGTGTACAGCTTGTTTAACAGTGTAAATTTGCTGTCCCCTCAAAATAACAACACACAGCCATTAATGTCTAAACCGCTGGCAACAAAAGTGAGTACATCCCTAAGTGAAAATGTCCAAATTGTGCCCAATTAGCCATTTTCCCTCCCCAGTGTCATGTGACTCGTTAGTGTTATAAGGTCTCAGGTATGAGTGGGGAGCAGGTGTGTTAAATTTGGTGTTATCGCTCTCACACTCTCTCATACTGGTCACTGGAAATTCAACATGGCACCTCATGGCAAAGAACTCTCTGAGGATCTGAAAAAAAAGAATTGTTGCGCTACATAATAATGGCCTAGGCTATAAGAAGATTGCCAACACCCTGAAACTGAGCTGCAACACGGTGGCCAAAACCATACAGCGGTTTAACAGGATAAGTTCCACTCAGAACAGGTCTCGCCATGGTTGACCAAAGAACTTGAGTGAACATGCTCAGCGTCATATCCAGAGGTTGTCTTTTGAAAATAGACGTACGAGTGCTGCCAGCATTGCTGCAGAGATTGAAGGGGTGGGGGTGGGGGGGGGGGGTCAGCCTGTCAGTGCTCAGACTAGGGCTGTCACAGTAGAGGAATTTCCCCTGCGGTGTCGGTGGACAGTTCAATACCGCGGTATGCGGTATTATTGCAAATGTTTTTACGACCCTGTGGATTTGTAATTTAAACAGGGTTTATAACTTAGGTGGCAAATGAGGGAAACTAAGTCTCACTGCAGCTCGCTCTCAACTTTATGTGCGAGTTGTACAACTGTGCGGAGCTCCACTCTTAATGCAGGCATGAAATGCTGATTCTGTTGAGAAAAAAAAAAAACGATCATTTTTATAAAGCAGTGGCGGTAACTAAAGGTGCGTTTACACCAAACACGAACGGACGACATTTTCGCGCAGCACGATTACATTAAACTCAATGTAAACACGCAAACAGACATGACTTCCCTTTCTGAGTGAGATGTAGACAGGCGAAGTTGCCTTTATAACTTCTGCAGCTGTGTTGAACCTGCTGTGGAAAATTCCCAAAATAACGTCATGCTTAGGTTGACATTACCCGATCGGGGGCTCACCTCAAAATGTCGTCTCAAGTCTCCAAAACTTCACAGAAGATGGGTTTTCGTTGCTAGCTTGCTACGACGTCCGTAGGTCCATAATTCTTTACCATGGGTAAATAACTCCAAAATCCGATTCAGCTGAAGAGTTCCCAGTCCTCCTGTCTCCCAGTGAGTGAGTCTCATTTTCTAACTAGTTTACTCTGCAATGGTGATAATTTTACTCCATCCATTAGCTAGCTGCTAGTGCAGCTACAAAAATCTCATTCAAACAAGCTGCTCTCATAGTGCATACACAGTCAGGAGCATACACACTCTGCTCAGAAGGAAATAACACGCTTTGTGCCCTTTCAGTGCTCACTGTTATGGCTGTATTTAACAAGGAGTCCAAATGCTTTCACCACCAACTGCCTGCCTTAGCAGTTTATTTAATAATCAATAGGGCCACATAAGTGAACAACGAGATATAGCCACACACACAAAAAAAGTGAACACCACAGTTGCAGCGGTTGATTGTTTTCCTCCGCAGTAGGTATGTCCATACCGCGCAGTATGGTTATGTGCATGTGTCAACCGCTTGGCCTGGGTAGATGAAAAAAGTGAGCATGAACAGCACCGCGTGCGTGCCGGGCTCGTCCAAAGCGTACACGGACCAAGGCGAACTAGAGGGGAAATGCAGCATGAATAAGACTTGACTGTCCAACAGAAACATGAGTTTATTTAAGTACTTTAAATGCGGCGGGGGGGGGGGGGGAATCAGAAGAGGTATGTAAGCACTGGAGGCATTTATCATGGTTTTAACCCACTGGAAACGGGAGCAATAACAGAAGAGTCGCTGAGCTAAGAGATGTGGTTAGAATTCAAATGCAGCCAGCTTCATATGAAGGGAAAGGCAAGGGGGACTACTGAATTGCTGAGGATTTATTTCACCAGCCACTACAATATTAAGTTATGTTCCCAATTATGTACCTGGCAAGTTAAGATGACCGAAATTCACAAAGTCAATGACTTAAATCCATCAGCAGCCTTCAGACAAACTAAACGTGCCAACATTTGGATTTCAAAATAAGGGAGGTTTGACTTCCGGTCTGGACGCCATGGCGACTGCAGCTTAACACTGAAGCTCTCAGACCCAATCCAGGATAACACCTTGAAAATCAAACTTAACGGATTTTTGGAGGAGTGAAAATCAAAAGACAAAATCATCATGTCTAAAGGAAAACAGAAGAAACTGAAATTCTCCAGGCCAGGACACGTATCGGCCGGAGAATCTGAACTGGAAGATCTCCGTTCAGAAGACGAGGAACTGGTGATAGCTAACAAAAGGGTTAGCCTGAAATCACTATTTGAGGAGCTACGACGATTTCGCCGAGATGTTACGGCCGAATTTCGGGAATTCAGAGAAGAATTGAAAAGGACAAACAGCAGAGTGGACCAGGCCGAGAACCGAATCTTGGAAACAGAGGATCGAATAAAAGTGCTCGAAGATTCTGTGCTAGACCTACGCAAAAGACAAGCAGCTATAGAGGCTAAGCTAACCGACCAAGAAGGAAAACAAAGAAGAGACAACATAAGAATTCATGGTCTGATAGAAGGAACCGAAAATGGTTTTAACTCAATGGCAGAATGCGTGGAATCCTTACTAAGAGAGAAATTGGATATTCCACAAACCACCGACTTGAAGATAGAAAAGGCACATCGTTCATTAGCCGCTAGGCCGGCGGCGGAAGTGCCCCCACGTTCGGTGTTGGTAAGATTTTCCAATTTCAAAATAAAACAAGAGGTTGTAAGACTGGCCTGGCAGAAAAAAGGATTTATGCACCAGGAGAGAAAAGTCTACGTGGAACACGATTACGCCCCGGAGGTCCTTAAAAAGCGCAGGGAATACAATGACGCGAAAAAGGTGTTAAGAGAGAAGAAATTGCGCTTTCAGACACCATTTCCTACGAAGTTAAGGGTCTTCTACGGCGATGAAACGTGTCTCTATAATTCGGCGGAAGAAGCAACAGCTGACATGGCGAAAAGAGGGCTCCCGGTAACGGTATTTAAACCCGCAGCAGACCCGAGTGAGAAGATCAAAGCGCAAACATGGACAACACAAAGACCCTCAAAATCCACGGACCAGCAGCGGGAAACCCAGCACCAGAGCGTCGCGGATAAACTATCCGTTTTCAGGTTGGAATAGCGACCTTTTTTTTTTTTTTTTTTCTTTTCTCTTGAATCAATCCGCACATCCAACCCCCCTCATACAAGGTAACAAACATTAAAGGAGATGCATATTCAGCATGTGGTAAAACATTTCATGGAACAATCATATTATTTGAAACAAATAAGTCTTTGTAATAAAAAAAAAACAAAAAACTTGTTAAAATAGAAATGTGACAATAATCCACATGTTCTCCTCATACTAGCAAATACTGTTTTTGTGTGAATGTTTGATGTGATGGGGGTGGGAGGGTGCACACAATTTCACAGGGTTTAGGCATAAAAGGAAAAAAAAAAAAAAAATCATTACAAGTTTGGATTGGGTTCTGAAACTCACGTTAAAAACATGGGACTACTTTCAGTGGTAAGAGAGGGCCCTCAACACGTAACAGAGTTTGAGGAATTTCCCTCAGGGCCTTCACTCCATCAAGGCTCTTCCAGGGTCTTTAAAAAGACCTCAGCTCAGGAAGTTCTTATGACAGCTTTTTGTTTTAAAGTTTTTTACACTATGTTCTTAATGTTTTTCTTGTTTTTAATGTTCTTTCAGTTTCTGAGTAGCACAAAAGAGGGCCACCACACAGTTATACTAAACAAAACAACACAATGGAGAAACAGGGTGTAACCAAAATAATTTCATATAATGTAAAAGGAATCCTGAATCCAGTTAAAAGATCCAAGATTCTAGGCAAAATGAAAAAAGACAAAGCAGGAATAATACTTTTACAAGAAACCCACCTAACAGACGTGGAACACAATAAACTCAGTAGACAAGGGTTTAAAATGATCTCTTCATCTTCATATAAATCAGGGAGGAGGAGGGGAGTAGCGACATTGATATCAACCAAAATTACATTTGAAAAAAAATCAGAACACAAAGATAAAGAAGGGAGATACAGTTTGGTAACTGGGCGGCTAGAGGGAGAAGATATCACCCTGCTGAATGTCTATGCTCCCCCAGGGGCTAACTGGAAATTTTATAAAAATGTATTCGACCTAATGATAACTAAAGCTCAAGGTTTAGTGATATGTGGTGGGGACTTCAATCTTAGACTGAATCCATACTGGGATGCTTCTGGTAATTCCCCACATCAAAATAACACCCAAAACAGGAAGACACGGATGCTACTAAAAGAATTGGGAATCTGTGACGTGTGGAGGGAACTCAACCCCAGTGTAAAAGACTATACATTTTACTCAACTCCACATTCATCTTACTCAAGGATTGACTATTTTTTTATGTTTAATAGAGACATTGGAAGAGTAAAAACATGTAAAATAGGACTGATGGATCTCTCCGACCACAGTCCGATCTACATGGACTTAAATATCCAAAAATACACAAATAATACATTTTCTTGGAGGTTAAATTCAAATGTCCTGAAAGGACCATTGAAAGATGAATTGGAATCAGATATTCTCAGATATTTGGAAGATAACGATAATGGAGAAGTATCCCCTTTAATACTGTGGGATGCATGTAAAGCTGTAATAAGAGGAAAGATTATTGCAAAACTGGCAACCCAAAAGAAACTAAGACAAGAAAAACTATCCACATTAGAGTCAGAACTTAGGAACCTAGAAAAAGAACACAAAGGCAACACTCATTCTACTGACTCGCTCAAGATTAAGGAAATTAAAAACCAAATAAATGAGATCTATACAATAGAAATCCAGAAGAAACTTACATTTCTGAAACAAAAATACTATGAAGCAGGCAGTAAATCGGCAAAATTGCTAGCCTATAAATTGAGGAAACATCAAACAGAAAGAGCAATCTACAAAATCAGAGACCCAGTATCAAAGGAAATAAAATTCAGAATTCAGGATATTCTTAAAAACTTCGAGAATTACTATAAGAACTTATACTCCCACAAAAAACATAAAAACGCATCCGAGGCATTCCTAAACACATTAAACCTTCCCCAACTTACAGAGTCACAAAATAAAACACTACTGTCAGAAATACATCCTAAAGAATTGGAAAAAGCAATTATGAAACTTAAAGCTAACAAATCCCCAGGAGCTGATGGCTATACAGCAGAGTGGTACAAAACCTTTAAACAGCAACTATCTCCTCTCCTCCTGAAAACATTTAATTATGTCCTCCACACAGGGGAAATCCCCCCCTCCTGGAGAGAAGGGGTCATTGCAGTTATACCTAAACCTGAAAAGGATAAACTAGAGTGCTCCAACTACAGACCAATCAGTGTACTAAATCAGGACTATAAGCTTTTTACCATTATCCTTGCCAAAAGGTTAGAAAATATACTGACAGACCTAATTCATTTAGACCAAACAGGTTTTATAAGACAAAGACAGACACAAGACAACATTCGACGCACTTTACACATAATTCATCATATAAAAAAATATAACTTAAATGCAGTCATATTGGGATTAGATGCTGAAAAAGCATTCGATTCGGTTGACTGGTCTTTTCTATATAGAATCTTATCCAGTTTCAATTTTCATAACAACTTCATTAGAACTATACAGGCATTATATAAAAAACCAACAGCTAAAATAAGGATTAACGGTAATTTATCATCATCTTTTGAACTGGAAAGAGGATGTCGTCAGGGCTGCCCCCTGTCTCCACTGCTCTTTGCAATCTTCATAGAACCTCTGAGCCAATGGATAAGACAAAACCAAAAAATTCAAGGTATTACACTTGGTCAGAAGGAACATAAAATAGCACTCTTTGCTGATGACATTTTAATATACCTAGGGCAGCCGGACACTTCTTTACCAGAACTAACCTCAGTTTTTTCAGAGTATGGAGATTTATCGGGGTACAAATTAAATATGCATAAAACCCAAGTTTTAACATTCAACTATGACCCAAATCATTATTCACTAAGCAAACTCAAAACTAACTGGGAGTCGGAATCTATGAAATATCTGGGGGTCAATATCCCGAAACAACTCAACAAAATTATATCACTAAACTATGATCCACTGGTGACAAAAATAAAATCTGACCTAGCAAGATGGAATATGATACCATTCTTGGGTACTGCACAAAGAATTGAAGCAGTCAAAATGAATATACTTCCACGTCTTCTATACCTTTTCCAAACAATACCGGTAGAACCTCCCAAAAAAACATGGCAGGAGCTGGACAGAAGGATCTCAAGATTCATATGGCAGGGCAAGAGACCTAGAATCAGATATAGAACCCTACAGCTAAACAAAGACAAAGGTGGGCTCGCGCTGCCAAATATCAGGGACTACTTTAAAGCCGCACAAATTAAAACTTTAGTAGAGATATGTAACCCAGTCTACACTGCACAATGGAAGGAGATCGAATGCCAAATAACAAGTGACATCCCCCTACAGGCGATAATAGGGAACAATGCCTTACCTAAGCTTTTGAATAACACTAACCCGTGGATAGAGACCCCGCTAAAAATTTGGTTTAAGATAGTCAGAGAGAATCAAACTAAAGAGCCCTATCGACTTCTGCAATGGATCGCCTATGATCAGGACTTTACTCCTAATAAAACAGACACCAGATTTAAAAAGTGGAAGGAGAAAGGGCTGATAAAATATTACGATTTTTTTAAAGGGCAAATCTTAAGAAGTTTTGAAGATTTGAAAAAAACAAGGCCTAATAAATCAAGACCTTTACAGGTTCTTCCAGCTTAGACACCACATAAACAATATACTTAAAAAGGAGGTTTTGGAAAGGGCCCAGTCAGGTGTTCTGAAGGTCTTCTTAATGGCATATAAAGGGATCCCAGGGATCAGACACATTTCTAAAATATACCAAGGTCTTCAAGACTTAAAAGGAGACAACACATCTTATATAAAAGAGAGATGGGAAAAAGAGGGGAATTTCACTTTACAACTGGAAATATGGGAAAAGCTAAATAAACAGCAATGGAAAAGTACCTCATCCCTGCAGTGGAGAGAATTTGGATGGAAAAACTTGGCAAGATTTTTCAGAACACCTGCACAAAACAAATTTACTCGTAAGGGATTGAACTGTTGGCGCTTGTGTGGTGAAAAGACTGCAAATCATTTTCATGTGTTTTGGTCATGCCCAGTTATCCACCAATATTGGACCAAGGTACAGACAATATTGGGGAAAATATTCAAAATTACAGTTCCCTTTTCTTTTGTAACTTTGTATTTGGGTTTACTACCGGACTCACTGGAAAGACGAGGAGAAAAATACTTATTCAATGTTTTAATATTGGCAAGCAAAAAAGCTCTAACTAAAAAATGGATGTTGAAGGACTGTCCTACACCTGAAGATTGGACTAACGTGATCCAAGACATTTACTCGATGGAAAAGTTGACATTCGCACTGAGACAGGACATGGATGGGTTCATGAACTTTTGGCAACCCTGGACCGCATATGTGTCTTCCATTAGATCTAATCTTTGACAAATACCATTTCAATAATGGTTCCGCTCTTTGTTCCAATGCTACTCAGATGCTCTTTTATCTTTATTTACTTACTTTTTCTTTTTGTTTGTTTTTTACTGGTTTGTTTGGTTTTTTTTGTTATTTGTTTTTTGTTTTTTTTTCCTCTTTAATTTCACTTTTTCTTTCACTATAAAAAAAAAAAAGGGGTGTTGTAAGAATTAATCTTCCAATGTTGTCAGATATCAGAAAATAAGGGAACATGTGATGAAAATGTAAACACTGCATTGCTGTAACGACCTGTATACCCTTTACAAAAACTTAAATAAAAAAAAAAAAAAAAAAAAATAAGGGAGGTTTTTCTTGGCGGTGAGGATATTTCTAAAAAAAAAAAAAAATAATAATAATAAGAATAAAAAAACTACAAATGTATAAAAATATTTTAACAGAAATAACTGCATCCTTGGTCATTTAAGTTAAATCATTAAATACAATTTTATTAACATTTTTTTCTTTGTAATCAGAGTTAAGTTATTGTTCTGTTCTGACTGCAAAGTTATGGTCAAAAATATAAATTACTATAAGGAAAAAGTAAAAAAAAAAATTAAAAAAAAAATACCACAGTCCGTTTCAAATTTATTATAAAAAAAAAAAAAAAACAACCCGGTAATTTTATTAAAAAAAAGACAAAAATAAGCCATAAAAATAATCCAAAAATTTATAATAAAGTTTCAAATGTACAAGACAAGTCAATTTTACAAGAGGAAATTACAAATTTGAGGAAAATGGTTTCAAATTTAGATAAATTTACAGAGAAAAGTAGAAAACCATAAGAAAATTGTTATAAATTTTGGAGAAAAACCTCAAACCTTCAAGACTGAAGTCACTACTCAAGTTTTAAGTGGGTGCTCTTTGTACCCTTAACTAGAAATTTTTGGTTGTCTCCTTTAATTTACATGGGACTTGATATTTTCTAACCTGTTTGTATACCACCATAGACAGAGAGAAAACCTGAATTACACGGAGCTCAGAGAGGGCAAGATGAGACAGGAGAGAGGAGCCAAGGAGAGGAAAGTGTTCAGGCAGAGGGTCCAGGAGAGGTGAGAGCAGAGGAAGGAGAGAAGGATGACACCAGTAAAAAGTCCAAATACAGGACGTCTGGGTGGGACCCCAAATGGCCCAATACTTCAAATTGTAAGTTCCATATGCATGGCAGTGGCTCAGGAGGTACAGCGGGTCGTCCAATAACTGGATAGTTGGCGGTTCGAATCCTGCTCTCCCCAGATATCCTACCATTGTGTCCCTGGGCAAGACATTTTACCCACCTTGCCTCTAGTGTCCATAACACTGGGTATGAATGTGTATAAATGTTCGGTGGTGGCCGAAGAGGCTGTTAGCCCAGATTGGCAGCCACATTTCCGTCAGCCTGCCCCAGGGCAGCTGTGGCTACAGTAGTAGCTTGCCACTACTATTGTCTGCCTGGAGTGAATGAATAATGTATTTGTAAAAAGCGTCTTTGAGTGTCTATGATAAAGCACTATATAAATCTGATGCATTATTATTACTATTATTATATGCAAAGTTACTGTGAAAAATTAATAAAAAGAACAGTATAAAATTTACATATTCATACATGTGTGTTTTCTGCCCCCCCCCCCCCGAAAAATATGTTGCCATCGCGCCAAGGTCTTTAAGCCAGAGGAAACACTGTTAATGGCTGTGTTTTGAGTTATTTTGAGGGGAAAGCAAATTTACACTGTTGTACAAGCTGTACACTGACTACTTTACATTGTATCTAAGTGGCATATCTTCAGTGTTGTCCCATGAAAAGGTATAATAAAATAATTACAAAACTGTGAGGGTGTACTCACTTTTGTGAGATACTGTATAAAAAAAAATCATTTAGCAAATAGACATTTTGGTAACTGTAACTGACCTAAAACAGGAAAAAGTTTAGTGTGATTTAATGTCAGATATTGACAAAAAAAAGTGTATTGTATTGAGTATTGCAGTCTATAGGTCCAAGGACCTCTACTGTCAGTCCTAAAAAGCATATATCTAGTTCTTCTGCCATAGCAGTGTCCAGCCATCATCAGGGTCCAACACTGCTTTCTCTGGGGTTAAAAGGTTCCTCAAAAGTTGAAGTATATTGATATCTTATTGACACTTGGAGCATTAAAACATAATCTGGAAGTTTATTCCATATAGCTGCAGGTGGCATGGTAAATGCATTCTGCCTTAAACAGATCTTTGAGCTGATCCCCTCTATTCTTAAACAATGACCCCTAGTTACCCTATTCTGCGTATTCAGTTTGATAAAATCTCTCACATCAGGGTCATATTTCCTTGTCAAAACTTTATATAATTCAATCATGTTTCAGAATGTCACCCAACTCCCTTAAAACTCGTGGATGAATTGCATCAGGCCCAGGGGATTTAGCTGGATTTAATTTTATAAGCTTTCCCTTTCCATTTCTGGTGTAATTTTCCAGTTCAAAACTCCTAATTCCCTTAACTAAATATGTAGGAGTTCCCCTTCTGGTTCCACTGTGAAGACAGGACTAAAAAAAATGTGCCAAAGTAT
Organism: Pholidichthys leucotaenia; assembly: GCA_020510985.1. NCBI lineage: Eukaryota > Metazoa > Chordata > Actinopteri > Cichliformes > Pholidichthyidae > Pholidichthys > Pholidichthys leucotaenia. The sequence continues at coordinate 246,124,363 of CM035849.1, forward strand.
CTGCCTTTTCTTTGTGTAGCACCATTGCACTTGATAAGATCTAGAATACCAATCATATATTTGGTTCTGGATTTAACAAACTTCCAGAAATTTTAGGATTTTTCTGAGCATTTTTAGCAATATCTTGCTCATACAGGTACTGGGTTGTACGTCATCTGACTTCAATCCTCACTCTGCAGTATTCTTTAAAATCATTCAAATGATTACATTGTTGTATCTTTTCAAAAGCCTATTTTTAGATTCATTTTTGAATGAATGCTTTGATTTAAAAGCAATGTAAATTTCTTTACTTCTGTTAATACAACTGGCACATTTTCCCTTACTGCATCATTAATTTTATTGCTAATAAATTTCCACATTTCATTCACAATGCTAAATGAGGCAAGTGAATGCTGCCAGTCAATGTCCAGATATTTTTGTAATCTCTCTTCGATAATTATAGTGACTAATTCTGTTTAAACCATTCATTTATTCATTCATCTTCTATTGCTTAAACTTGTGTAAACCAGGTTTCCTCAAATCCAGGCTGAGTCTAGTCTGCATGACAGCATGGGTCGCTCTTCCAAACTGGCGATTCCAAGTATACAACACATGAAGTAACTGGCAAATTAGTCAACATCAAATCTAATAGTGAAGATTTACTATTGTCTCTTCTTCTAACTGGCTCATTTACACACGTGGACAAAATTGTTGGTACCCCTTTGTTAATGAAAGAAAAACCCACAATGGTCACAGAAATAACTTGAATCTGACAAAAGTGGTAATAAATAAAAATTCTATGAAAAATAACCAATGAAAATCAGACAGACAATGCTTTTCAATTGTGGTTCAACAGAATTACTTAAAAAAAAAAACAAACAAACTCATGAAACAGGCCTGGACAAAAATGATGGTACCCCTAGAAAAGATTGAAAATAATGTCATAGGGACATGTTCAACCAAGATGTGTCCTCTAAATAACATCACAGGTGTCTACAAACTTGTCATCAGTCAGTTGGCCTATTTAAAGGGTGACAAGTAGTCACTGTGCTGTTTGGTGACATGGTGTGTACCACACTAAACATGGACCAGAGGAAGCAAAGGAGAAAGTTGTCTCAGGAGATTAGAAAGAAAATTATAGACAAGCATGTTAAAGGTAAAGGCTATAAGACCATCTCCAAGCAGCTTGATGTTCCTGTGACTACAGTTGCACATATTATTCAGAAATTTAAGATCCGCGGGACTGTAGCCAACCTCCCTGGACGTGGCCGCAGGAGGAAACTTGATGAAAAATGGAAGAGACGGATAATACGAATGGTAACAAAAGGGCCCAGAACAACCTCTAAACACATTCATGGTGAACTCCAAGGTCAAGGTACATCAGTGTCAGATCGTACCATCCGTCGTCGTTTGAGCCAAAGTGGACTTCATGGGAGACGACCAAGAAGGACACCACTGTTGAAAACAAATCATAAAAAAGCCAGACTGGAATATGCCAAACTGCATGCTGACAAGCCACAAAGCTTCTGGAAGGATGTCCTATGGACAGAGGAGACAAAACTGGAACTTTTTGGCAAGGCACATCAGCTCTATGTTCACAGACGCATACCAAGAAAAGAACACTGTCCCAACTGTGAAACATGGAGGAGGTTCTGTTATGTTCTGGGGCTGCTTTGCTGCTTCTGGCACAGGGTGTCTTGAATCTGTGCAGGGTACAACGAAATCTCAAGACTATCAAGGTATTCTAGAGAGAAATGTGCTGCCCAGTCAGAATCAGAATCAGATTTATTGCCATTGTTCATGTAGTACACAAACTAGGAATTTGTCTCGGTGCCATGCTGCAACATTAAAAACATGATGAGATAAAGAGATAAACTAAAAAACTAAAAGACTAAAAACATGCAGTAAGTGTAGAATAATAAGTAATAATAATAATAATAATAATAATAATAATAATAATAATAATGAGTAATACTAGTCAAGGCAGTTTTAAATAAATTAGCAAGTAGCAGATAATATGGGGTACCACAGTGCAGTCGATAATGCAACAGAAAAACAGTGATGAATGACATGAGTCTGGTTGAGCTGCTGTATATACAGTAGTGCACGAAAGTCAATAAGTCACTTAATGTTCAGCAGTCTGATGGCAGAGGGGAAAAAGCTGTTCATGTGCCGGGAGGTTTTAGTCTGAATGGACCGAAGTCTTCTACCTGAGGGGAGGGGGGCAAACAGTACGTGACCAGGGTGTGAAGGATCGGCTATGATCCGGCCTGCACGCCTCCAGGTCCTGGAGATGTACAGGTCCTGGAGAGATGGGAGCTTGCAGCCGATCACCTTCTCAACAGTGCGCACGACGCGCTGCAGCCTTAGTCTGTCCCTGGCAGTGGCTCCTGCGTACCACACGGTTATGAAGGAGGTGAGGATGGACTCGATGATGGCTGTGTAGAACTGCACTAACATCTTGGTGGGTAGCTTGAGCTTCCTCAGCTGCCGCAGAAAGAACATCCTCTGCTGGGCCTTTTTGATGAGGGAGCTGATGGTTGGCTCCCATTTGAGGTCCCGGGTGATGGTGGTGCCCAAGAAGCGGAAGGAATCTGCAATGGTGATGGGAGAGCCTGTGATGGTGAGGGGGGGCAGGGGGGTTGTGACTTTCCTGAAGTCCACAATCATCTCCGCTGTCTTCAGAGCGTTCAGCTGCAGGTTGTTGTGGCTGCACCAGGACACAGACAGACACCAGCTGGGCCACCTCTTTCCTGTAGACGGACTCGCCGCCGTTGGAGATGAGCCCGATGAGGGTGGTGTCATCCGCAAACTTGATCAGCTTAACAGACTGGTGGGAGGAGGTGCAGGAGTTGGTATAAAGGGAGAAGAGTAGGGGGGAAAGTACACAGCCCTGGGGTGATCCGATACTGATGCTAACAGAGTCTGAGACAGACTTCCCCAGCCGCACATGCTGCCTCCGGTCCGTCAGGAAGTCGGTGAGCCACCTGCAGAGAGAGTCAGGCACGCCGAGCAGGGACAGCTTGTCCTGGAGCAGAGTGGGGCGGATGGTGTTGAATGCAGAGCTGAAGTCCACAAACAGGATCCTGGCGTAGGTTCCCGGGGAGTCCAGGTGCTGCAGGATGGAGTGGAGGGCCAGGTTGACTGCGTCGTCCACAGACCTGTTGGCACGGTAGGCAAACTGCAGCGGGTCCAGGAGGGGAGTGGTGATGGACTTGAGGTGAGACACAGCTAAAAACACCCAAGAATGGCTAAGAACCAATCATTGGACTATTCTAAAGTGGCCTTCTATGAGCCCTGATCTAAATCCTATTGAACATCTGTGGAAGGAGCTGAAACAGGCCGTCTGGAGAAGGCACCCTTCAAACCTGAAACAACTGGAGCAGTTTGCTCATGAGGAGTGGGCCAAAATACCTGCTGAGAGGTGCAGAAGTCTCACTGACAGTTACAGAAATCGTTTGATTGCCTCAAAAGGTTGTGCAACAAAATATTAAGTTAAGGGTACCATCACTTTTGTCCAGGCCTGTTTCATGAGTTTCTTTTTTTTTAAAATAATTCTGTTGAACCGCAATTCAAAAGCATTGTCTGATTTTCATTGGTTAATTTTCATAGAATTTTTATTTATTACCACTTTTGTCAGATTCAAGTTATTTCTGTGACCATTGTAGGTTTTTCTTTCATTAACAGGGGGGTACCAACAATTTTGTCCATGGCTGTATCAGATGGACCATAAAACTCTCTCTCTCAGCTTCAACAAATGCAAATTCAGAACTGTTAATTGACACGTCACATATGAGGGTGTTCCAGCTGATAGCGGGATAATTAGTCTCCCACTATTGTGACAGGATTTTTCTTGTTCTATTTCTGTTATGAATTTGTTCAAGTTTAAATTATTTTCATCACTCGAGTTTGGGTTTCTGTACAGCAATCCAAATGACAGGATATCGCAGAGTAATTTTATATTACATACCAAATATTCAGAAAAATCCAAACTATGAAAATCAACATCATATTGAAGTATTATGAATGTATAAAATAAGGACTCTCCCATGAATACATTCCAAATTTCTTTCAATATAATAATTATCTAAGAGAATCATTTACTGTCACCGCAAAGTCATAATTTTTTGTTTTAACTTCAGCTATTGCAATAATGTCAACAATATAGTCCAGATGACCAACATGCTTAAAGTTCATGTTGTTTTCTCTTTATTTAAAGCATCAATATTTGTATACAAGTGATTACTTCCAGCTGACTTACGAGTGTCATATTCCTAATGTTTGTATTTCTGGGTTCAGTGATATAACCAGTATTAAGATCATGTTAAAAAAAAAAAAAAAAGGTTTCATTTGGTTAAGCATTTGTTCTCATTAGTCTCCTTTTTCTTTATTAGAAAAGGAGATCTATCCATCTAGCTACATTGCTCCGCACTGTGTGTGTTTATATACTTGCATATTTATTCCACCTAGCTGCAATGCTCCGTACTGTGGGTGTTTATATATTTACATATTTATTCCATCTAGCTACAATGCTCTGCACTGTGTGTTCATATATTCATATATTTATTCCATCCAGCTACAATGCTCTGCACTGTGTGTCTGTGTGTGTGTGTGTGTGTGTGTGTGTGTATATATATATTTTATAGTAATATGTACATATGTATATTAGCTGCTCTTGCTTGCTTGTTTTTTTTCTTGCCTTTTGATTGTTGCTCTGAGTGTTGCTATCCCTGTGCTGTTGCAATCCTGGAATTTCCCTGTTGTGGGACTAATAAAGGCTTATCTTATCTTATTACACTGGCCTTCTTTTCACCTCGGCTACCCTGTGACCCAATGGTTGACCCCTTACCACATACAAAGAACCCGAGTCCTTATCATCTTTTAACTGTTTCACTTCTGAATTTAGTTTATTATTTTTCCTCCTTTTCTCAAAAGTCCTGTCATGTGTAATGCTGAACTGTGTCTCCGTGTCTTTGAGTTTATCTAGGTCCTTCATCACCTTACTTTTATCATCCAGAGTATTAAAGGAGATAATCAAGGGTCCACTCGTCCCCTCATTTTCAGCAGCAATTACTTTTTTTTTTTTTTTTTTTTTTAAATACAGTGCATGTATACTTCTGGTTTCAACTGTAATTCCAAAGGATTCACATACTTTTTTTGGCCACTGCAAATGATAAAATTGTGTATGTCCCACTCATAGTAAAGAGTAATACATTATTTCCTAAGCCACAATAGAGAACAACAATTTTAGTACTGATTTCAATTAAGGGCAACTATAATTATTTAATTTATGGTAAGAGCAAGTTATTACATGCAGTTTTCAAATTGATGGATATAAAAAAAAATAAAATCAAAAGAACGCTCAAATGTATTTGAGTAAAAGTTTGATAAATGTTCAAGTAAATGTAAAAAGTTTGCTGAAATACAACTATTCACAAAAGCATAACTTGAAGGTTAGGTCAGTCCACGTACTCGAGTGAATGCAACGATGGGGGACAGAAAAAGATCCCTGGACAGACCTGAGCTGCAGCTTATGAGAAACCATTCGAACATGAACTCATTTAGCCGTCCAGTTGCCTAAAAACACCTGGAAGACAATTCGTTTTTGAAGTTCTCCGTTCCCCCCCCCCGCTCGTCGCTATTTGTTACATGGGGTCACAGCCAAGTTTAACTGGAACACACACATTATTGTGAAGCAAATGCCAGGCCGTGACAGACAGCTGGAGGCCAAACACAACGCGCTTTTCCAAAGAAGTGCCCAGCAGTTCTCAGAAACTCGCGCTGACGTCTGCGAGCGAGCGTCAGCCACCGTTCAGCTGCACGCTTCGCCGCTACGGAAGTTAGCGCGGATAGCCCGTTTCTGAATTCCACTCGTTCCATATATAACCTCTGTGTGTAGTCACACCGTGTACGATTCAACACAAAATACCGCTCTCGATGCTTAATGCAACCAAAAGTAAGAAGAAGTGTACAACGGCATAGTTAGCACATTTGCTAGCGGAGTAAGTTAGCGGCAGATTGTCATAGAAACCATGGAGGCCCTCACTCACGTTATAAAGGTTCTGCCATCTTCCAGAGGAGTCTATGTTCCTGAACTCCTGCTCCATGCTGTGGCGATTTGAACCGCGAACGACAATCCCCGGTCACCAACTCAACACTCCTCCTCTCTGAAAGCCATTTAACTGTTGAGAGTAACCTGGTGCTCTACCAACGATGCGCGCTCTCTCTCTCTCTCAGCCAACTCCGCAGTAAGGAAAGTAGCTATTGGCTGTCCTAAAAGTCGCTAGATTACGTCATTACCTAATTTGCATAATTGGGTCATTTGCATGTAATTGTAATGGGTCCTATAGGACAGAAGAATAATGTGGCTGGAGAGACAAAAAGTGAGTAAAAGAACACCTTAAATATGTTTAGAACTACCAATTAGCTTTCTTCTGTTGATTCTTGATTTTGTGGAGGAAGGAAGCAGACGAGGCAGCGAGCTTGGACGACACAAACTTTATTCCTCCTCCAACATCAAGTACAGTACAACTGACTGGGTCACTGTACCTTCTTTTTATAACCTTTAATTCCGTGCCTTGAGACCCAGGGAGCTCGACAACAGTACATTCAGTGGAACAAAGACATGCGTGGCACATTAACATCACATAACACCAGTAGCCCTTCTCACACCCTTTCTTCTTCCAGCGGTTCGGGTGTCTCCTGAACTCCCCAGGGGGCAAATAGTCCTTTCTGTCCCATCTGAGACCCTTGGTACCACTTCTTCCTTAAGTCCATTATTCCCCCCCCCCCCCAGCTCCCGACTCTGGGTGGAGAATCCCCCCACCATGCCACCAGTTTGTTTGTTTTAATTTGGCATTTAAATAGGTCATCACATCTGTATCATCTCCAATAAATGGCTTCAACCAGCCTTTTAATTCAGGGTTTGATTCCCACTCCTTTCTGTATTTTTAAGCGGTGTGGCAACCTGGGGAGTGCATAATGGTTTACCACCTTAGACAGGAACAAAAGACGCGAAGTTAACCTTTTGTGTGTGAGAAGTTTCTAGATACCCTAGTAAGATAACAGGGAGGTGTCAAGGATGAATGGACTGACTGCAGTCGGATGGGGAGATTATCTTTTGTGTGTGAGAAGAGTCTAGAAGGATGTCATGTTATTTAAGGGAAGAGTTCCTACTTGTATGCCATTCTGTCTATGCTCCTTGTGTGAGTCGTGTAATAAACCGCCTGAACCAAATCTGCCTCATTATTTACACGCTCCAGACTGGTGACCCAAGACGAATCATGGAATACGACGGAAGATCCCCGGAGCCAACCTCGACTGGAACCCCCAGCTTCGCGTGTGCTGTAGTGATCAAACTACCTGATTTTTGGCAGCACAACCCGCGCTCCTGGTTCCACCTAACCGAGGCGCAGTTCGCCCTCCGAGGGATATCGGCGGATGATACGAAATTCCACTATGTGGTCGCAGCGTTCGATGCCAGCACGGCTCAGCACATCGAGAGCCTGCTCGATCAGCCACCAGCCGACGGCAAATATGACGCGCTGAAGGCTGCCCTCATCCAGCACTACACGCTCTCGGATGGTGAGAGAGCAGAGAGGCTTCTGACGCGGACCGAGTTGGGAGACGGTTCGGCCGTGGACATGATGGAGAAGATGCTGAGGTTAAAGGGCACGGACGACGGCCACTTCATCTTCACCCACATTTTCCTCAGAAACCTTCCGACAGCGGCGAGAGCGACCCTGGCCAATTCGTTGTTGCTGGCCAAACGGGACTATCGTGCGCTAGCCGGAGAGGCAGACGGCTCATCGTCGCCACCAAGGCTTTCGTGACCATTGCGGCAGCGACGGAGCCCAGCACGTCGACACGAGGAGGCAAGGAGCCGCCGACGGCAGCAGCAGAGCTACCGACGGCAGCAGCAGCGTGGGCCAAGGAACGTGGAGGTGACATGCTTTACTTCTACCACCGCCGCTTTGCAGAGAGGGCACGCAAATGTATACCACCGTGCCAGTTCAAGCGCTCAGAAAACGCCAAGACCGGGGGTCGGTAGCAGCCGCGACCCTCGGGGAGGAGAACAAGCTGCTCTATTTGACGGACGCACGCTCGGGGAGGCATTTCCTCGCGGACACGGCGCACAGAAGAGTTTCATCCGGCCGACCTACGCTGACCGGCTGGCAGGACCCAGCGGCCCCGAGATGGCAGCAGCAAACGGCTCAGAGATTAAAACCTTTGGTGAGAGGACTCTACTCTTGTCTCTACATGGTCGTACATTTGAATGGACTTTTGTTGTAGCAGCATTGAATTACCATATACTGGGGGCTGATTTTCTATGTGCACATGGGTTGTTGGTAGATGTCGCTAACAGGCGCCTGGTTAATGCACTGTCTTTTGACTCTCTCCCCTGTATAGCTCGAGTGACCCGGCCAACAGCACAAGCCAACGTCAGAGCAGCATGCGGTAAGTTCCACACACTGCTCGCTCAGTTCCCAGCACTCACAGTCCCGACGTTTTCAGCAGCTATCGCTAAACATGGGGTGGAGCATTTTATCACCACCACCGGGGCGCCCGTTTTTGCAAGACCTCGGCGCTTGGACGCAGCTAAACTGGCCATAGCGCGCGAGGAGTTCGCTAACCTAGAGAGGTTGGCATCATCAGGCGCTCAAACAGCCCATGGGCTTCCCCGCTACACATGGTCCCTAAAGCTGAAGGTTCGTGGCGACCTTGTGGAGATTTCCGCAGGTTAAACAACGCTACAGCGCACGACCGCTACCCAATTCCCCACATTCAGGATCTTTCCGTTCACCTCGCAGGAGCGCGCATTTTTTCTAAGATAGATTTGGTCCGCGGTTACCACCAAGTCCCAGTGCGCGCTGAGGACATACCCAAAACAGCGGTAATAACTCCGTTTGGTTTATTTGAGTTCTTGTGCATGCCGTTTGGGCTTAAAGGGGCAGCACAGACGTTCCAACGCATGATGGATGCAGTGCTGCGCAATCTCCCTTTCGTGTTCGTCTACCTGGACGATATCTTGGTAGCCAGCACGTCTGAAGACGAACACAAAACCCACCTCACGACGGTTTTCCGAAGGTTGAAAGAGCACGGTTTAATAATCAACCCAGCGAAATGTCAGTTCGGGGTGACGGGGATTGATTTTTTAGGGCACCGCGTCTCTCCCGAAGGAGCGGTTCCACTGCCTGACAAAGTGCGCGCAGTGACAGATTTTCCCTGACCGCAAACGGTCAGGGCGCTACAAGAATTTTTGGGAATGGTGAACTTTTATAACTGTTTCCTTCCCTGCGCAGCGCAGCTCATGCAGCCATTGTACGCTGCGCTCAAAAAACAGAAACCCGCGAATAGGGTCGAATGGACCCCGGAACGAGAGCAGGCGTTCTCGGAAGTTAAAGCAGCCCTGGCAAACGCCGCATTGCTGGCACATCCAGACCCAACGGCCCGCATAGCCCTCACCACTGATGCCTCAGATGTGGCCATAGGGGCTGTCGTGGAGCAGTGTGTCGCCGGGGCTTGGCAGCCGCTTGCCTTTTTCAGCAGAACCTTGCGCGACAATGAACGTAAATACAGCGCGTTCGACAGAGAGTTGCTGGCTCTCCACCTGGCCATTCGCCATTTCCAGTTCTGGCTGGAAGGGTGCAATTTTACTGTGTTCGTTGACCATAAGCCACTAACATTCGCGATGGCCAAAGTTTCAGAACCTTGGTCAGGCCAGCAGCAGAGGCAGCTGGCCGCGATCTCAGAGTTTACTACCGATATTCAGCATGTGTGGGGCAAACTGAATGTAGTGGCAGACTGCCTCTCGCGCGCCGTTGTGGCCCCAGTCTGTGTAGGGATGGATTACGCAGCCATGGCCGCGGAGCAGGCTAGTGACGCGGACGTGCGCGCGCTCCAGTCTGGACCAACAGGGTTAAGGCTGGAGAAGAGGACGCTGCTTAACGGCATTCCCCCCTTAATCTGCGACATCTCCACGGGTCGCCCACGGCCTGTGGTTCTGGCCGCGTGGCGCCGCCGCGTGTTTGAGTCGGTTCACTCTTTGGCACACCCAGGGGTGCGCGCGTCGGTCAAAATGGTAGGAGAGAAATATGTGTGGCCGGGCCTTCGCAAACAAGTGAAAGAGTGGGCAGCAGCCTGCGTGGCGTGCCAACGAGCCAAAGTTCACAGACACACGAAGGCTCCTTTGGAGCCGTTTTGCATCCCGGTTAAGAGGTTCGACCATGTCCACGTGGACCTCGTAGGCCCCCTTCCGCCATCACAGGGGTACACGCATCTCCTGACAATGGTGGACCGCACCACGCGCTGGCCAGAAGCGGTTCCGCTGGCGGCAACCACGGCCAAGGAGGTGGCGCGCGCGTTTTTAACAGCATGGGTGGCACGTTCTGGAGTTCCGTCGGACATTACGTCCCACAGAGGCTCTCAATTTGTTTCTGAACTCTGGTCAACCATGACCACAGCCTAGGTGTCTCAATTCACCGCACAACCGCGTACAACCCGCAGGCTAATGGGTTATGCAAACGTTTTCATAGGTCGTTAAAAGCGGCTCTGAGGGCTTCACTGATGGATGCAAATTGGGTAGACAGACTACCATGGGTTTTATTGGGGTTACGTTCTGCACCTAAAGAGGATCTGGAAGCTTCCCCAGCAGAACTCGTTTTTGCACAACCACTCTGGCTGCCTGGGGAGTTTCTGCCAGATAATCCTGCGCCGGGCAGCTCCCCGTCTCAGCTGCTGCAGCATTGCATAGACTCAAGCACGCTGCCGGGCCCTGCCCACCACAGTTTTCCGCACGTTTTTGCGCCTAAAGCTTTGAAAAACGCGGAGTTCGTGTTTGTCAGACACGACGCCCACCGCCCCCCACTGCGCCCACCTTATGATGGACCGTTTAGAGTGCTGGAAACAGGGGATAAGCATTTTTTGCTAGACTTGGGGGGGTAGGAGGGAAAAAATTGGCATAGACAGACTCAAACCTGCTTTCGTTGTGGCTGACGAGCAAGTGCTGTTGGCGAGGGCCCCTCGGCATGGAAGACCCCCACGGGGCGCTTCCCAGAGAAAAGATTCTCCAGAGCACCCACACGGACAGTCAAAAAGTTTTCACCCCCAGACATCAGCCCCCCAGCATAGCAGCGCCACAGAGGCAGCGAATCCTGGCTACAGCAGATACGGCAGAAGACTGAAGCCCAAGCAGCATGCGGACTGATGTTGATTGTTCTACAGCATGTGGACTGATGTTAATGGTTCTATCACAGCATGTGGACTGTTACCCTTTTGTCCTATCTAAGTTGCTGGGGGTGGTGGTGTGGCAACCTGGGGAGTGCATAATGGTTTACCACCTTAGACAGGAACAAAGGACGCAAAGTTAACCTTTTGTGTGTGAGAAGTTTCTAGATGCCCTAGTAAGATAACAGGGAGGTGTCAAGGATGAATGGACCGACTGCAGTCGGACGGGGAGATTATCTTTTGTGTGTGAGAAGAGTCTAGAAGGAGATTATCTTTTGTGTGTGAGAAGAGCCTAGAAGGATGTCATGTTATTTAAGGGAAGAGTTCCTACTTGTATGCCATTCTGTCTGTGCTCCTTGTGTGAGTCGTGTAATAAACCGCCTGAACCAAATCTGCCTCATTATTTACACGCTCCACAGTGTACACTTTAGACTGCGACATGATGAGCTAGCTGCTAGATGTTTAGCTTATGTCTCACATGCAAAGTTTACGAAGTGAGTACGTGATTGAGGCTGTTAGTCAAATGCAGTGATTTACTACTGTGACACTGACAGTGAAGAAACATTTACATCGATTGCAGGGGGGGGGGGGGTGCAGGCGCAATTCATTTGCAGACTAGACATGAGTGGCATGGGCGTGGGTCTCCTGTCTGACTGCAACTAACTGCTGCACGAAGCTACTGTGAGACTGACTGCTTGTGAGTGCTTTGGGATGGGGAGAAGCTCACACTAGCACCCGCTGCTTCCTGAGGAGAGTAACTGCAGAGCAATAGTGCTTTCACGATCATTAGCCACTGTGGCTAATGATCCTCCTTTGGTGACACATGGGGAGTGCATAATTGTATAGCATCTTAGACAAGACCAAAGAGCAGAGGTTCCCTGGGAGATAACAGGGAGGTGTGAAGGATGAATGCAGTGTGACCTTTTGTTTGTTAGAAACTTCTAGAAGAATGTTAAAGGATTAAGGAAGTGAATGCAATGTGACCTTTTGTGTGTTAGAAGCTTCTAGAAGAATGCCATGCTTTTTAAGAGGAGAGTCTCTGCTGGGTATCCATTCTGTCTATGCTTCTTGTGTGAGACGTGTAATAAAATGTCTGAGTCAAATCCGCCTCGTTATTTACACGCTCCACACTGGTGACCCAAGACGAATCATGGAACACAACGAAAGGCCCCCGGAGCCAACCTCGATGGGAACCCCCAGCCACGCATGTGCTGTTGCGATCAAGCTACCGGATTTTTGGCAGCACAACCCGCGCTCCTGGTTCCACCTAGTCGAGGCGCAGTTCGCCCTCTGGGGGATATCGGCGGATGACACAAAATTCCACTATGTGGTCGCAGCGCTCGATGCCTGCACGGCTCAGCACGTAGAGAGCCTGCTCGATCAGCCGCCAACCAACGACAAGTACGGCGCGCTGAAGGCTGCGCTCATCCAGCACTTCACACTCTCGGATGGTGAGAGAGCAGAGAGACTCCTGACTCAGACCGGGTTGGGAGATGGGTTGGCCATAGACCTGATGGAGAAGATGCTGAGGTTAAAGGGCACAGACGACGACCATTTCATTTTTACCCACCTCTTCCTCTGGAACCTCCCGTCAGCGGCAAGAGCAACCCTGGCCAATTCGCCGTTGCTGGCCAAGCGGGACTATCGTGCGCTAGCCCGGGAAGCAAACCGGATCATCGTCGCCAGCAGGGAGTTCACGACCATTGCGGCAGCAACGGAGCTCGGCGCGATGCCCGGAGGAGGCGAGGAGCCATTGACGGCAGCAGCAGAGCCACCGACGGCAGCAGCAGCGGGAGCCAAGGAACGCGGGGGAGACACGCTTTGCTTCTACCACCGCCGCTTCGCAGAGAGGGCACGCAAATGTATACCACTGTGCCAATTCAAGCGACTCGGGAAACGCCAAGACCGGGGGTCGGTGGCAGCCGCGACCCTCGGGGAGGAGAACAAGCTGCTCTACTTGACGGACGCATGCTCGGGGAGGCATTTCCTCGTGGACACCGGCACCCAGAAGAGTTTTATCCGGCCGACCTACGCTGACCGGCTGGCAGGAGCTAGCAGCCCCGAGATGGCAGCAGCAAACGGCTCGGGGATTAAGACCTTTGGTGAGAGGACTCTACTCTTGTCTCTACACGGTCGTACATTTGAGTGGACTTTTGTCATAGCAGCATTGAATTTCCATATACTGGGGGCTGATTTTCTATGTGCACATGGTTTGTTGGTAGATGTCGCTAACAGACGCCTGGTTAATGCACTGTCTTTTGACTCTCTCCCCTGTATAGCTCGAGTGACCCGGCCAACAGCACAAGCCAACGTCACGGCTACATGTGGTAAGTTCCACACACTGCTCACTCAGTTCCCAGCACTCACTGTCCCAACGTTTTTGGCAGCCATCGCTAAACACGGGGTGGAGCATTTTATCACCACCATCGGGCTGCCCGTTTTTGCAAGACCTCGGCGCTTGGACGCAGCTAAACTGGCCATAGCGCGCGAGGAGTTCGCCAACCTGGAGAGGTTGGGCATCATTAGGCGCTCAAACAGCCCATGGGCTTCCCCGCTACACATGGTCCCTAAAGCTGAAGGTTCGTGGCGACCTTGCGGAGATTTCCGCAGGTTGAACAACGCCACAGCGCACGACCGCTACCCAATTCCTCACATTCAGGATTTTTCCATTCACCTTGCAGGGGCGCGCGTTTTTTCTAAAATAGACCTGGTCCGCGGTTACCACCAAGTCCCAGTGCGTGCTGAGGACATACCCAAAACAGTGGTAATAACTCAGTTCGGTTTATTCGAGTTTTTGCGCATGCCTTTTGGGCTTAAAGGGGCAGCACAGACGTTCCAACGCATGATGGATGCAGTGCTGCGCGATCTCCCTTTCGTGTTCATCTACCTGGACGATATCTTAGTAGCCAGCGCGTCCGAAGACGAACACGAAACCCACCTCACGACGGTTTTACGGAGGTTGGAAGAGCATGGGTTAATAATCAACCCAGCAAAATGTCAGTTTGGGGTGACGGGGATTGATTTTTTGGGGCACTGCGTCTTTCCCGAAGGAGCAGTCCCGCTGCCTGACAAAGTGCGCGCAGTAGCAGATTTTCCCCAGCCACAAACAGTCAGGGCGCTACAAGAATTTTTGGGAATGGTGAATTTTTATAACCGTTTCCTTCCCGCGCAGCGCAGCTCATGCAACCACTGTACGCCGCGCTCAGAAAACAGAAGCCCGCGGATAAGGTCAAATGGACCCCGGAGCGAGAGTGGGCGTTCTCAGAAGTCAAAGCAGCCCTGGCAAACGCCGCATTGCTGGCACATCCAGACCCAACGGCCCACATAGCGCTCACCACTGACGCTTCAGATGTGGCCATAGGGGCGGTCGTGGAGCAGCGCGTAGCCAGGGCTTGGCAGCCGCTCGCCTTTTTCAGCAGGACTTTGCGCGACAGTGAACGTAAATACAGCGCATTCGACAGGGAGTTGCTGGCTCTCCACCTGGCCATTCGTCACTTCCAGTTCTGGCTGGAAGGGCACAGTTTCACCGCGTTCGTTGACCACAAGCCTCTAACATTCGCGATGGCCAAGGTTTCAGAACCGTGGCAGAGACAGCTGGCTGCGATCTCAGAGTTTACTACCGATATTCAGCATGTGTCGGGTAAACTGAATGTAGTGGCAGACTGCCTCTCGCGCGCCGTGGCGGCCCCAGTCTGCGTGGGGATAGATTACGCTGCCATGGCCGCGGAGCAGGTTATTGACTCGGACATGCGCGCGCTCCAGTCTGGACCAACAGGGTTAAGGCTGGAGAGCAGGGTGCTGCAAGACGGCATGCCCCCCTAATCTGCGATATCTCCATGGGGCGCCTGCGTCCTGTGGTCCTGGCCGTGTGGCGCCGCCGCGTGTTTGACTCGATTCATTCTTTGGCGCACCCGGGAGTGCGCGCGTTGGTCAAAATGTAGGAGAGAAATTCGTGTGGCCGAGCCTTCGCAAACAAGTGAAAGAGTGGGTGGCAGCCTGCATGGCGTGCCAACGAGCCAAAGTACACAGACACAAAAAGGCTCCCTTGGAGCCGTTTCACATCCCGGCTAAGAGGTTCGACCATGTTCACGTGGACCTCGTGGGCCCCCTCCCGCCATCACAGGGGTGCACGCACCTTCTGACAATGGTGGACCGCACCACGCGCTGGCCGGAAATGGTTCCACTGGCGGCAACCACAGCCGAGGAGGTGGGGTGCGCGTTTTTAACAGCATGGGTGGCGTGTTTTGGAGTCCCATCGGATATTACATCTGACAGAGGCCCTCAATTTGTTTGTTTCCGAACTCTGGTCAACAATGGCCCGCAGCCTGGGTGTCACAATTCACCGCACAACTGCGTACAATCCACAGGCTAATGGGTTATGCAAACGTTTTCATAGGTCATTGAAAGCGGCTCTCAGGGCATCACTGACGGATGCAAATTGGGTAGACAAGCTACCGTGGGTTTTATTGAGGTTACATTCTGCGCCTAAAGAGGATCTGGAAGCTTCCCCGGCTGAACTCGTTTTTGCGCAGCCACTTCGGCTGCCCGGGGAGTTTCTTCCAGATAATCCCGCGCCGGGCAGCTCCCCGTCTCAGCTGTTGCAGCGTAGCATAGACACAAGCACGCTACCGGGCCCTGCTCACCACAGTTTTCCGCGCGTTTTTGTGCCTAAAACTTTGAAAAACGCGGAGTTCGTTTTTGTCAGACACGATGCCCATCGCCCTCCACTGCGCCCACCTTATGATGGACCGTTCAGAGTGCTGGAAGCAGGGGACAAGCATTTTTTGCTAGATTTGGGGGGGTAGGAGGGAAAAGATTGGCATAGACAGACTCAAACCTGCTTTTGTGGTGGCGGACAAGCAAGTGCTGTTGGCGAGGGCCCCTCGGCGTGGAAGACCCCCCACGGGGAGCTTCCCAGAGAAAAGATTCCCCAGAGCACCCACACGGACAGACTTTTACCCCTCAAACATCAGCCCCCCAGCATGACAGCGCCGCGGAGGGGGTGAATCCTAGTTACAGCAGATACGGGAGAAGACTGAAGCCCAAGCAGCATGTGGATTGATGTTTAATGATTCTACCACAGCATATGGACTGTCATTCTATTGTTCTATTCAAGATGCTCGGGGGGGTCGTTTGGTGACACATGGGGAGTGCATAATTGTATAGCATCTTAGACAAGACCAACGGGCAGAGGTTCCCTGGGAGATAACAGGGAGGTGTGAAGGATGAATGCAGTGTGACCTTTTGTGTGTTAGAAACTTCTAGAAGAATGTTAAAGGATTAAGGAAGTGAATGCAATGTGACCTTTTGTGTGTTATAAGCTTCTAGAAGAATGCCATGCTTTTTAAGAGGAGAGTCTCTGCTGGGTATCCATTCTGTCTATGCTTCTTGTGTGAGACGTGTAATAAAATGTCTGAGTCAAATCCGCCTCGTTATTTACACGCTCCACACTCCAAAGTTACTAGCCACTTAGCCTTTTCACTAGCCACAATTTTGTAGTTGGAAGATTATGTTTAATATGATCAAATTTGATTATCGCATGCTAAAATGTACTTGAATTAAATGTACTGTGGTTTATATTAATCATATATCCCATAACCTACATATGTATAAGCTTGTTAGAATGTTTGGTGATTACATATGTACAACGACCTCATGCCTCAGAACAGGACAAGAGGTCTCAACCGCCACCGAAGATCAAAGAGCATCCGAGGCGCAGCGGTGGAGACCAGATCGATCGCCCTGACTTCCCAGGGCCAGGTGGAAGAGACAGAGGACAATGGAGGAGATCGATCGCCCTGACCACCCAGGGTCAGGTGGAGGAGTAAGGAAGACAAAGGAGGGGGGATTAAGCTAATGCGGGATGTCAGCTTTGATGTGCAATGTCTTTTGTTATGTGTAGGTATAAGTATGTAGGTCTGAATGTGTTCGACCTCTTATTCTGCTTCTGCACTGAGATGAGACTTGTTAGAGGAGCGAAGCTGATAATAAACTTTGGTTTATAAGTCACATCGCCTTGTTATTCCAAGCTCTTCTACATGTACAACCTTTTTAAATGCAATGACCCTTCTACATACATAAAAATAGCAAGAGAAACTGAAAGAAAAATTCCATATTATTCTATAATATTGTTTTATAGTTCCATGTCTGGTATACTTGTGATTCATGTACAGCCTTGAGCAGCCCCAGTCTCTGTGTGAGTATGTCTGAGTTAGCAATTATAAATCACACAGCTGTAATAATACCTTCTGTTTAGAATGTTCAGTCTATGAGAATGACTTTTACACTGGCTCCGTACTTCCTGACAACATTTGATGAGGACTGTGTGCTTCCTGGACTCAAGGACAAAACTGCACGTCTTGCTGGACAATGTCTCCTTCCCCATGGATAAGACAGCTTTAAAAGTTTGACCAGTGTATGACTTAATTCAGAAGTGTGTGTGCGCAGACTTGGGGCTGCTGCTGTACCGCTTCTCCCTCGTAGCCAGAGGAATAAATTTATTCACATCTCAAGATCCTGCCTTATTTTTTGACTCAGATTAATTATACTGAAAAAATAATGTAACATTTTGGCGCTACGAACAGGGACCCAGATGACCCCGTCCTGCTTCCGGCGCCTCCGCCCGATCTCAGCAGGTGCACAGCTGATCAAAAGTCCTCTGGCACCAAGCCCAACAGTTTGGTTTGGCTTCAGTGAGGCATCCAGACCGGGGACACTGGAGCGGATGGGGTGACAGGTCCAGAACTCTACAGGCGGGATTGAGTGTGAACACATTTATGTATTGATTGACACTGGGTTTGAGTTCCAGTGAGGATTGACCCTGGGTTTGAGTCCCAGTGGGGTTAAATATGCGCATGTTTGTTAAACTGGGCGTTTGATACTGCAAAGTCTGAATGTTTTCTGTTCGGCGCAGCCCAAAAGAGTTCGGTTCGACAAGGTAGAGGCTCAGTGGTCCCGGTTAGAGGCCGCAAAAAATAATACAAATTATATCACACGAAGTGGACCAGGAATTGTTATGACGTGCGGAAATCATAGTGAGATCTTACACACGTGGACAAAATTGTTGGTACCCCTCTGTTAATGAAAGAAAAACCCACAATGGTCACAGAAATAATGTGAATCTGACAAAAGTGGTAATAAATAAAAATTCTATGAAAATTAACCAATGAAAATCAGACAATGCTTTTGAATTGGGGTTCAACAGAATTGTTTTAAAAAACAAACTCATGAAACAGGCCTGGACAAAAATGATGGTACCCTTAACTTAATATTTTGTTGCACAACCTTTTGAGGCAATCACTGCAGATTTCTGTAACTGTCAGTGAGACTTCTGCACCTCTCAGCAGCTATTTTGGCCCACTCCTCATGAGCAAACTGCTCCAGTTGTCTCAGGTTTGAAGGGTGCCTTCTCCAGACGGCCTGTTTCAGCTCCTTCCACAGATGTTCAATAGGATTTAGATCAGGGCTCATAGAAGGCCACTTTAGAATAGTCCAATGTTTGGCTCTTAGCCATTCTTGGGTGTTTTTAGCTGTGTGTTTTGGGTCATTATCCTGTTGCAAGACCCATGACCTGCGACTGAGACCAAGCTGTCTGACACTGGGCGGCACATTTCTCTCTAGAATACCTTGATAGTCTTGAGATTTCATTGTACCCTGCACGGATTCAAGACACCCTGTGCCAGATGCAGCAAAGCAGCCCCAGAACACAACAGAACCTCCTCCATGTTTCACAGTAGGGACAGTTTTCTTTTCTTGGTATGCTTCATTTTTGCGTCTGTGAACATAGAGCTGATGTGCCTTGCCAAAAAGTTCCAGTTTTGTCTCGTCTGTCCATAGGACATCCTCCCAGAAGCTTTGTGGCTTGTCAACATTGCAGTTTGGCAAATTCCAGTCTGGCTTTTTTATGATTTGTTTTCAACAGTGGTGTCCTCCTTGGTCGTCTCTCATGAAGTCCACTTTGGCTCAAACGACGACGGATGGTGCGATCTAACACTGATGTACCCTGACCTTGCAGTTCACCATGAATGTGTTTAGAGGTTGTTCTGGGCTCTTTTGTTACCATTCGTATTATCCGTCTCCTCCTGCGGCCACATCCAAGGAGGCTGGCTACGGTCCCGTGGATCTTAAATTTCTGAATAATATGTGCAACTGTAGTCACAGGAACATCAAGCTGCTTGGAGATGGTCTTATAGCCTTTACCTTTAACATGCTTGTCTATAATTTTCTTTCTAATCTCCTGAGACAACTCTCTCCTTTGCTTCCTCTGGTCCACGTTTAGTGTGGTACACACCATGTCACCAAACAGCACAGTGACTACTTGTCACCCTTTAAATAGGCCGACTGACTGATTACAAGTTTGTAGACACCTGTGATGTTAATTAGAGGACACATCTTGGTTGAACATGTCCCTATGGTCACATTATTTCCAGTCTTTTCTAGGGGTACCGTCATTTTTGTCCAGGCCTGTTTCATGAGTTTGTTTTTTAAAGTAATTCTGTTGAACCACAATTCAAAAGCATTGTCTGATTTTCATTGGTTAATTTTCATAGAATTTTTATTTATTACCACTTTTGTCAGATTCAAGTTATTTCTGTGACCATTGTGGGTTTTTCTTTCATTAACAGAGGGGTACCAACAATTTTGTCCACGGCTGTATTTCACCAACACGAGTGAGCTATGATTAGTCCATCAACGTGAGAATCTTTTCTTTCATCACAAGTGAGCATTGATGAGGGTTGACCTTTAAATAGCGCTGGTTTAAATAAGATCACTGCAGTCTTGTTTGTTTGTCTAATTGTTTGTTTGTGTATTTCACGGTTTGTGCCTGGCAAGAGAAACGAAGGCAGAAGTAGAAAGTGCGGTGAAGGTTTGAAGCCGTGGTTGTCTGTTGTTTTTCTGGTCATTGTGAAGTGTAAAAGGACGGTTATGTGATTATTGTTTCATGGCGTAATGATAAAATTGTGTATAATGTGGTGAATCAGTGTATGGGAGTTTGCAAGTGATAATTTTGGGGAGAAACTGAATTGTGTTCTCACAAGTAGTTGGAAGAAGGTTGACGTGTTAGGTATGGGATATTGGGATCTATTTTATTTCATTGTTGCGCATTGATAGTTCTTGTATAAAGTAATACGCGCATGCGCACTAGGATGTAATGAGTCCAAGTTCAGTTCAATAAAATGGAAGCTGAGCCTCGGCTCCTAAAAACGCACTTACGGTGTCTGTGCTTATTGTGGCACATCCAAGGTTGAATGTGTGTGTGTAAAGTAACAAAGGAGTAACTGCATACACAACAATTGGCGACGACGACGGGATATGTGAATGGATATTCCGACACGGAGAGGACACGAGTTGTCGTGAGTGTGACTGTTGACTGTGATAAAAGCTAACTCATTGCAACTCGAAGTGTACACAGAGAGTACAAACCCGACGGTTAATACGGCACCAACCATGGCGGGGATAATTGGGAGAATGGACAGTTTTTTTTTTGTAACTTAGATTTTTATTCATTTTTCATCATATATAATGCATTCAGATCACATTCTACATTTAAAAAACAAAGGGGTTAGGGTAGGGAAAAATAAAAAAAAAATAAACAAAATAAAAATAAAAAATAAAAGGGGGGGGGACAAATGTTGGAGCATCAAGTTTTTAGTTTCCATCTCTTAATTCTTCTGGTTTTTTCAGTGTCTTTGGTTATTCTTTCAATTTCTGCCTCGTTGTTGCACTTTGTAGTGTGTCCATTTCCGCCATTTTTTCTCCCATATTCCTTCTTGCATTCTTCGTCGATATGTTAGTTTTTCCATCATACGTATGTCCTCAACAATGTCAGTCCATTGTTCTTGGTCAGGAAGAACTTCTGATCGCCATTTTTTTGTGATAGTTTTTTTACATGCAATCAACAAGATTTTAACTAGATATCTGTCCTCAGCCTGTATAACACTGTCTTTTTTAAGATCACATAAGTACATCAGGTTACAGTTCATTGGTATATTATATCCTAATATCCTCTGTATTGTCACATGCATAGATTTCCAAAATGATGATATTTTGTAGCATTTCCAAAACATATGTGAGTGGTCTGCATTTTGAGCCCCACATCCCCTCCAGCATAAAGATTGGGTATTTGAATATTTTCCTTGAATCTGTGGTGTAATGAAAAAGCGAATCAGGTTTTTCCATCCAAATTCCCTCCATGCCCTTGAATTTGTTGATGTGTGTTGTGTTTTCCATATTTCCTGCCAGCTTTCTTCTGTTATGTTTAAATTGAGCTCTTTCTCCCATTTCTCCTTTATATAGTTACTTGTATGATTGTTTGTCATAAGTTTCTGATATAGTTTTGAAATAATTCTTATTTTATTTCCTGCATATGAGCTTAAAATAAGTTGTATAATCTCGTTCACATCTGTTTGGAGGTTATGCCTAATCTTCTTCATATAGTAATCTCTCATCTGCAGATATCTGAAAAATTCCGATCTTTCTAATTTAAATTTTCTCCTGATATTTACAAAGCTCCCAAGATCTTTTTTTCCGATATTGCCCCATGCTGTGATTCCCTTGTTCACCAGATTTTTGTATCCCCTATCTTGTTTTGCCGGTTCAAACTGACTGTCAAATGCTACCCATTTCAATAGTTTTATGTCTTCCCTTATATTATATTTTTGTACTATTTTATACCACAGTTCTAAAGTAAATTTAGTGATTGGGTCTATTTGTTTGATTTGCTTATATGCATCTTTATCCCCTATTATGCTTTGTACTGGGAGTCCCTCAATTTCCTTTTCCATTTCTTTCCATTTTGCCTCATATCCCTCGTCGCACCAACATATGATATATCTTATTTGTGCTGAGTAGTAATATTCCTTTAGACTCGGTAGGCCCATGCCTCCTTTCTCTTTTGGTAATTGGAGGGTTTTATATTTCACTCTTGGTTTTTTACCTCCCCAAACAAATCTCGATATCATCCTGTCCCACTTTGAGAATTGGGCATCTGGAATCTCTGTTGGTATAGCCTGGAAGAGGTAAAGTAATCTAGGTTGTATGCTGATTTTGACTGTCTCAATTTTTGAATTCAGATCCATATTTAAGATTGACCATCTATCAATATCTTTTTTTATTTCTTGTTCCAACCTATCATAGTTTGCTTTATATATTTTGCTTAGGTCTTTAGGTATGTTCACTCCAAGGTATTTTATTTCTTTTTGCTTCCAGTTTAGTTTGATCTTATCAGTTATCTGGTTTAGAGGGTTATAGTGGAATGTCAGTATTTGTGTTTTTGTTATGTTTATCTTGTATCCTGATAATTTTCCAAAATTTTCTATCAAGTTCATCATTTCCATTATTGATTTATCTGGTTGTTCAAGGTAAACTATAATATCGTCTGCAAATAGCCCGATCTTGTGTTCCGCCCCCTTTATTGTTACACCTTTTAATTTCTTATTTTGTCGTATCGCTTGAGCCAATGGTTCTATGAACAGAGCAAACAAGGTGGGCGATAAGCAGCATCCCTGCCTAGTTGATCTTTGTATATTTACTTTGTCTGTTAAGCTACCGTTTATCTTGATTCTTGCCACAGGTTCTTGATATAGCGTCCTTATGCATTGTACTGATTTTTCGTTAAATCCAAAGCGCTCCAGTACACTATATAGGAATTTCCAGTTAACCCTGTCAAATGCTTTTTCTGCGTCTAAACTCATTATTACTGCGCTTTTCTTTTCTTTATGTATTTGGTTAATTATATGTATTGTTCTCCTGATATTGTCATGTGTTTGGCGTCCCTCTATGAATCCAGTTTGATCATCTTCTATCAATTCCGTCAAGAATGTCTTTATTCGTTTACATATAATTGTTGTGTATATTTTATAATCTACATTTAATAAAGAGATTGGTCTATAGTTTCCGCATTGTTCTTTATCTTTCCCTGGTTTTAAAATAACTGAAATGATTGCTTCGTTCCATGTTGGAGGTATTTTGTTGTTGTTCAGCGTCCAATTAAATGACTTTAGGAGTTGTGGCGTGAGTTCTTCTATAAACAGTTTATAAAACTCAGAGGGGTATCCATCACTACCTGGTGATTTACCGTTTTTAAGTGACTTAATCACATCTCTGATCTCTTGTGTTGTTATTTCTGCTGTTAGTTTTTCATTTTGTTGATTTCCTATTGATGGCAAGTCCAATGTGTCTAGAAATTTTTTGATATCTTTAGTATTTGTTTCTTCAGGTTGCGAGTATAGTTCTTGGTAGAAATTATGGAAAATTTCTTCGATGTTTTCTGGGTTAACTGTGGTTTTATTTGTGGTGGGGTCTTTAATCTTGTATACATTATTCATTGTTTGTTGTTTTCTTAACCGTTTTGCCAGCAGTTTTGTGGCTTTTGGCCCCGTTTCATAATATTTTTGCTTTAGATATCTATTTTTCCTTTCAATTTCATCCATTTGTGTTTCTTTTATCTTTGTTTTTTCTTCTTTAATTTCTTGATATATTTTTGGATCATTTGTGCTTTGATGTTTACGTTCTAATTCCCTCAGTCTCTCACATCTTTGTTCATACGCTTCCAGTTTAGTCTTATTTGCTTTTCCTGTTTCAACAATTAATTTACCCCTTAACACGGCTTTTAGTGCGTCCCATAGTATTGCTGGGTCCACTTCTTCATTGTCATTCTCTTGGATATATTCGTTTATGTTTATTTTTATTCTTTCTTTCATTTTCTCATCATTTAACAGTCCTACGTTAAGTTTCCATGTTGTTTGTCGTTTTCTATTGTTTAAATATATTTCCATGTATATAGGATTATGATCTGATATTTCTGCCCCTCCAATCCAACAATTTCTCACCCTGTGTCTGTCACCTTCATTCATAAGGAAGTAATCTATTCTAGAGTGTACTTTATGGGCTGCTGAATAATGTGTATAGTCTTTTTCGAGTGGGTGTAGGTCCCTCCATATGTCTACCATACCCATTTCTGCCAGTGAGGTTCTTATGAACTTTGTTACATGTTTTTTTGTCTTCTTAACACTTGTTGTGTCAACTTCATGATCCATGACAGCATTTAAGTCTCCTCCACAAATTAGGACTCCTTCACTGTGTGTTGCTATGAGATCAAACAGATGTTGAAAAAAACCCTTGTCACTTTCTGGTGGGGCATAGATGTTCACTAATGTGATCTGCATACCATCTATTCTTCCCTTTATTATTACATACCTGCCTTCTTTATCCTGGATTTCCTGTTCACTTTCAAATTGTATTTTGTTTGAGATTAGTATCATAACCCCCCTTTTTGCTCCTCCCTTAAATGAACTGTAGTAGGAGTTCTTATAGCCAAATCTCTTTAGTTTCACATGTTCTGCCTTGCTCAAATGTGTCTCTTGCATAAATATAATTTCAGCTTTTTCCTTCTTGAATTTTCTTATTATTCTTTCCCTTTTAACAGGTGAGTTCAGACCATTCACGTTTAGTGTCATTATCTTAAGATTTTTACCCATATTCATGTTTTTCCATTTTTTTAACTTGTGCTCCTAGCCCCTTTAACAACAAAAATAACACATATTTATATAAAAACACATTAAAAAAACTCGACCTCCGTACTTTGGGCCTTTCTTCTGCCCACTGGTCCCTGTTGGTGGGTGGGGGGTTTGTCTTCACAGAGTGAAGGGCCCTCCCTAGACTTCTAATTACTATCAAAGTAATAGTCATAAGTCTAGAAATGTCCAACAAATATCACTTAAACCTCTCCTAGCCGTCTGTTTCTCTTTTACCTTGTCTTCTTGGCCTTCATTTCTTCTGTGCCTTTCTTAATCTTTGTTATGATCTAGGCTTTCAGTTGAAAGCCTTGTAGCTTGTCCTGGGCCCGCTGCTCTACGTCTCTCCCCCTTCTTCCGCCGTTCACTCGTCTCCACTCCGTCTGTCGTGGTGCGTTCAGGGCCGCCGCTGCTCCAGCCGTCTCCTTCGGCACGCTCACCTCAAGGCCCCGCTCCATCATATCCCGCGCTGCCTCTTCGGCCGTGTTGTAGGTTCTTATGCCTTCCTCCCAATGAATCCTCATTTTCGTTAGCGGCGTTTGGAATCTAATTTTTTTCTCTTTCAGCGTTTTTTTAATATTGGCATATTTCTTCCGCTGCTGCACGATTTCTGTCGGGTAGTCATGGTCAAAAAATACCTGTTTGTCGCCGATTCGTATCTTTTTTTTCCATGCTTGCGTCAGGATTCTTTCCTTTATGTCATATTTCACAAAGTTTACCACAACTGACCTGGGTGGAGAGTTTGTTTTCGGGTTCTGTGCCGGTGTTCTGTGCGCCCGTTGAATCTGCAGATCCGTTTCTCCGGGTATTTCCAGTTCTTTTTTTAAGAACTGATCCATGAATTTTGTCATCGAGTTGCCTTCAATGCCCTCCGGAATTCCAAAGATGCGCATATTGCTTCGTCGGGATCTGCTCTCCAAGTCGTTTATTTTCTCCTGCATCCTCTGCGTTTGCGTTGTCAGGGTCTGTAGTTGTTCGTTTGCCTTGCTTTTCCAATCTTCTAGTTCCGAAATTCGGGTCTGCGCTTCTGTCATACACGCCCGCTGGGAGCGCAGCTCCTCCATGTTTTCCGTTAATTTACGCTCCATTTCTCTTCGGAGGTCCATGATTTCCTCCTTAATTTCTTTTTTCAGTTCCTCCTTAAGAGCCGCTAAATCCTGTTGTAGCTGTCGCTTGAATTCTCTCAACTCTTCACCCAAACTGGCGATGCCAGCGTTCATGTTGTCGAGTCTGGTGTCCTCCATTTTCTCTGCTGTGGACATCTCGTTTTTTTGGGCTTTGCGTACAGCGGTTTTTCCTGCGTTGTTGGAGAGGAATTCTTCAATTTTACCCTGTTTTTGTCCTTGTGCCCGGTTCCTTCGTGTTTTCATCCCTTAGTTTATTGATTCGTTTATGTCGAGTTGGCCATTTACCGATGATTTTTAATCCGGCTAGGGAGAGCTCTTTGTTTAAGTGTTATGTCTCTCCGCCATCTTCCCGGCGGAGAATGGACAGTTTTGATAGCGCATCGGAGGACTGGACAACATACGTGGAAAGGTTGGATCAGTACTTTGTGGCAAACGACATTCCAAACGAAAAAAAAGTAGCAGTACTGCTTAGTGTAATGGGAGCTAAGACATACAACTTGCTACGCAGTTTGTTGACCCCAGACAAACGGGCAGATAAGACGTTGTCACTGTTTTAGAGGCGCATTTGAATCCGAAGCCTCTCGTCATTGCCGAACGTTTTAAATTCCATAAACGGAATCAGTTAAAAACAGAGTCTAGTGTTGAATTCGTGGCAGAATTGAGAAGACTGTCTGAACATTGTTCATTTGGAAGAAATCTGTCAGACGCATTGCGAGATAGATTCGTGTGCGGACTGCACAACGAAAGCATACAAAAGAGACTGTTAACAGAATAAGATCTGACATTGAAACGTGCCATTGAAGTCGCCACGTCAATGGAAGCAGCTGCTAAAGGCGATACCGAGCTGCAGCAGCAGATGGCGCAAGAAGGCCGTGTTCACGAGTGCAACATGCACAGCATAGACAAAAGACAACAGAAAAAGGATGCATGCTATCGCTGTGGAAAGAAATCACACGCTCCACCTGAATGTTGGTTTAAAGATAAGGAGTGCAACAAGTGCCATAAAACAGGTCACATACAGAAAGTGTGCAAAACGAAAGTGAAAGATACAGTGGAGGAGAAAAAGTTCCACAAATTTAAAAATAAACAAAAAGACATGCATGACATTGAAACTTGCTCATCTGATTCAGACAGTGCACAAGATTTAGCTTGCTTTGATGTCTGCTCATTGAAAAGACCCAACAGGGGAATCATATGGGTTTCACCCAAAGTGGAAGGAAAAACACTGACTATGGAATTGGATACTGGATCTGCATTGTCAGTCATGTCTAAGAAGGATTACCAGGCACACTTCTCACATCTGCAATTGCAATCTACAGATGTAATGCTCAAAACTTACACAGGGGAGCGCGTAGCCCCAATGGGCGTGATCAATGTGAATGTGCACTATGGCGATCAACAGTGTGCACTGCCCCTGTATGTTATTGAGAGAGGGGGTGCGCCCCTGTTTGGCCGTGAATGGCTTCGTGAAGTACAATTGGATTGGCAGTCAATTAAAGAAATGCAAGCCACAGTGACCAAAAAGCAAAGCAATGGCTCTACAAATGAAAAATTGAACAAAATACTTCAAAATGCAGGAGAAGTTTTTCAAGATGGCATAGGCAAACTAAAACATCTGAAAGCCCAGATTGTTCTGAATGACGACGCTGTACCCAAATTCCACAAGGCGCGTACAGTTCCATACGCTCTCCGGCCCAAGGTGGAAAATGAACTTCAAAGGTTGGAAAATGAGGGCATCCTATCGAAAGTGGACTGGTCTGAATGGGCAACGCCAATAGTGCCAGTGGTAAAGGGTAATGGCTCAGTACGCATCTGCGGTGATTTTAAGGTGACAGTCAATCCGGTCTTGAAGGCGGAACAGTACCCTCTACCGCGAATTGACGACATCTTCGCAGCGCTGGGCCAGGGTAAGCGATTTTCCAAGATTGACCTTGCACAAGCGTACTTACAGATGGAGATGGAGGAGTCGTCCAAAAAGTACTTGACCATCAACACCTCCAAAGGTCTCTATCAGTACAACCGCCTGGTCTTCGGCATCGCTTCAGCGCCAGCAATCTGGCAGAAGGCAATGGATCAAGTCCTACAAGGCATACCGAATACACAGTGCTATTTGGATGACATAGTGATCATGGGAGCTAACGACAACGAACATCTGGAAAATCTTGAAAAAGTGCTCCAAAGACTGAATGAATTTGGATTACATGCCAACAAAGCAAAATGTGAATTCTTCCAGGATGACATTGAATACTGTGGCCACAAAATTGACAAAAACGGGCTACACAAATGCAAAGACAAAATTGACGCTGTTTTGAAGGCCCCACCACCACAAGATGTCTCTCAATTGAGATCTTTCTTGGGCCTGGTTAACTATTACAGGAAATTCTTGCCCAACCTGTCCTCAGTGCTACACCCATTGAATTCCCTACTCCAACAGGGCACTAAGTGGCACTGGTCCCAGGACTGTGAAAAGGCCTTCAAGCAAGCAAAGCAGTTGGTGACCTCAGACAACGTGTTGACACACTATGACCCCGAAGTGCTGCTCAAGCTTGCATGTGATGCTTCCCCTTCCGGAATTGGAGCCGTGCTATCACACCGGTTCACTGACGGAACAGAGCGACCAATAGCATTTGCCTCCCGATCGCTGAATGCAGCTGAGCGTAACTATGCGCAAATTGACAGAGAAGCTCTTAGTTTGGTCTGGGGAGTGAAAAAGTTCAATCAGTATCTATACGGAAAGCACTTTACCCTCCTCACAGATCATAAGCCTTTAGTTTCAATCTTTAATCCAGCTAAGGGAGTACCAGCCATGGCCGCTGCTCGACTGCAACGATGGGCCTTGTTTTTGAGTGCTCACACCTACAGCATTGAGTACAAAGGCACACTTCACCATGGGAACGCTGACGGGTTGTCCCGGTTGCCACTACAAGTCGCACCGCCAATTAAGACCAAGGAAGCGGTGGACATGTTCCAGATGACACAAGTGGATCCCCTACCAGTCACAAGTGAGGAGATCGCACGAGAGACAGGCCGCGACCCTGTCTTGTCTAGAGTCTACGAGCTGACACTGAAAGGCTGGCCACGCAAGGGTGACTCATCCTTACCGGGCTATTCCAGTCGCCGTGAACAGCTCACAGTGCATCAAGGATGCATTTTGTGGGGGGGCGAGGGTAGTGATACCACAGAAGCTGCGCCAGAGGGTTCTCTCAGTGCTACACGAGGGACACTTAGGTGTGGTGAAAATGAAACACCTCGCAAGAAGCTTCGTATGGTGGCCTGGAATTGATGGACAGATCGAGGACATTGCAAAGACATGCTACGGGTGTCAGCAGACCCAAAAGACTCCACCAACAGCCCCACTGCATGTGTGGGAATGGCCTACAAAACCATGGCAACATGTTCACATCGACCATGCGGGCCCTTTCATGGACCGTATGTACCTGGTCGTAGTTGATGCGCATTCAAAGTGGCCTGAGGTTTTCTGCACAAAAACAGCAACCTCTGCAAAGACAGTTGAACTCTTACGGGCCCTGTTCTCACGTACAGGCCTTCCGCATCAGATTGTGAGTGATAACGGAACACCTTTCACTTCTGAAGAGTTTCAGCGCTTTGTTAAAAGGAATGGCATACAACACACCACCATTGTGCCATATCATCCAGCTTCTAACGGCCAAGCGGAACGTTTCATTCAGACTTTCAAACAGTCTATGAAGGCCATGGATAAGGACTGTGCATCGCTACAGCAGAAGATTGCAAACTTTCTGCTGGCCTATCGCAACAGTACACACGCAATAACAGGACAGACACCTGCCATGCTCTTCCTAGGGCGTCCCCTGCGC
The DNA here is from genome assembly GCA_020510985.1 of Pholidichthys leucotaenia. Classification (NCBI taxonomy): domain Eukaryota; kingdom Metazoa; phylum Chordata; class Actinopteri; order Cichliformes; family Pholidichthyidae; genus Pholidichthys; species Pholidichthys leucotaenia. Next base: position 246,154,045 of record CM035849.1, read on the forward strand.
TCACGCTTAGACTATTGAAACCCAGTCTACAGCAACGTGTACAGAGAAAACAGACGGAATCTGCTTTCCGATTCCAGATGCGCTCACTGCGTACCTTCCAAGTGGGACAACAGGTGATAGCCAAAGACTACCGCAGCAAAGGACAAAAGTGGCAGCCTGGTACCATCGTGTCACAGACAGGACCGTTAACCTACGAGGTGAAAATCGGGCCAGACCTACTGTGGCGTAGACACGTGGATCAGCTGTTGGATGCATCTGGAGCAACCAACATGGATGCCAACGCTACACCATTCCAGGGTGACTTTCAGTTCAGTGATGAAGATCAAGCCATAGGCGGGCCTGAAGCCGATGCAGGTGATACTGCACCAGTCCCTGCTGTTCCTCAAAATCCTGCTGCCGACGCTCCACCAGAGAGGCGCTATCCAGAGAGAATTCGGAGACCTCCAGAGCGATTCCAGGACTGAAATGGGTTATGGTAGAATGAGAGTAGATAGGTTAGATGTATTTAGTTATGATTAATACTTACTCAGGTAAACAACCTTTAGTTAGTGGGGATATCAATGCTGGAAGGGAGGAGTGTTAGGTATGGGATATTGGGATCTATTTTATTTCATTGTTGCGCATTGATAGTTCTTGTATAAAGTAATACGCGCATGCGCACTAGGATGTAATGAGTCCAAGTTCAGTTCAATAAAATGGAAGCTGAGCCTCGGCTCCTAAAAACGCACTTACGGTGTCTGTGCTTATTGTGGCACATCCAAGGTTGAATGTATGTGTGTAAAGTAACAAAGGAGTAACTGCATACACAACAACATGGTTGCCAAATTCGTTCTTTTCCAGCTTGGACTGCCATATCAGCTTGCTTTAAGTGATTTCAAGACTGTCTTACTAACGTGTGTGTGTTGGTTTGAGGCTGCAACTGTTTGTGTGTGTGAACAGCTGCCTAAGAGTGACCTTGAAGAGACAAAGAGAGAGAGAGAGCTGTGTGTGTGTGTGTGTGTGTGTGTGTGTGTGTGTGTGTGTGTGTGTGTGTGTGTGTGTGTGTGTGTGTGAGAGTGATGCCGGCTTGTGTGTTTGAAACTGCTTAACGGTTGATCTGAGTGAAGGAAAAAAATCATATATGGGTATTTTTTGCAAAGCTTGCTTTTATTTCAAGGGAGCTTTGACAGTAATTTCTTTTGTTTACATTTTTTGGGGGGTTTTGCTGGCCAATCTAATGTTGTGCTATTGGCAAATATTCTCCTATTTTTAAAGCCAACATTTTCAATTGCAAGACTTTTTTCCTTATTCTGGGTTTTTTCACTTTTTATCTTTTAGGGATGCCTGAGGGCAGGTAAACAGCATTGGGCTATTTTATTCAATTTTTGAAGTGTCAGTGTAATTTTTTATTAGCTCACAGTTGCATCATCTCTCTGACCGAGGGGCAACAGTGAACTTCACAGGGAAAAAGGGTGCCGGATTAATGGTGAGATTTGTTGCTAGATTAAAGACATTACCTAAGGTAGGAGGAAGATACTGGACTAATGTATGTATCTCCTCTTCCCTGCATGGTCTGGCGTGAGGACGGGGGCCGCGCTTTGGCCCCTCTTTCTTCCTCCTCTGCGCTTTTCTGCTGCTAAGCCATGGCCCTGCCCCAGGAGTCAAGCGAATGACGTCGCCCCGCCTCTGCTCACCCCCACCCCTCCTGTCCACAGCAGGCCATGTCAAAGGCCAATGAGTCAAGTAAAAAGTGCACATATATCAACCACTGCAGTCACCATCAATATGACGAATTAAACAAGCTTATGGAATAATGCTGTCACTAAATAATACTCAATGATTAAAAGCTTTAAAAACAGACAAACGAGGTGATACTGCAAAGGCTGCTTATGCATAGGATTTAACTGAGGCTGCTAATGATCAAACTGATGTTTTAATGTTTCTTTGCTATACTATTGTTCTTTTTTAAATAGAAAAGTCACTCTTAATGAATGACTATGTGATTGTTAAACCTTTTATCCTTTTACTGTTCATGACAAAACAGCAAAGCTTTGACAGATTGCAAGATTGAAACAAAAAAAGGAAAGAGTTCCAATACTGGGCTCTCTGATTAGATTTGATTCTGTTGACATTAAAAAAGACCAGTTGGTTGGTTTACTGTCTTATGAATTTAAATGAATGAGAGACTGTGTGAAAGCTGAGATTGTAATAAACAATGTATGGGTAAGGGACCTTATGTGGACAGGCAGCTATGGAAATCACTACTGGAGTACTTTACAATCATCATTTTTTTCTGTTTTACTATTTATGTGGGTGTGCTTGAGTAAAATGAACCATTATATTTATTCTCTAACATGCTGGAAATAACTCACCAAAATTGAAAATAAAAAAAAAAATCATTTATGGTGTTCACTTAGAGGAAATGACTAATGTCCAAAAAGACAAACAGATGTTGCTTTTGATGAGTTCTTGGTTCAAGTAATGCAAAGAAAACAAGTTCATGGTTAATTTTTTTAACTTAAATTTTAAACTTAGAAAAGGAACTCAGAAAGTTCCAGTCTGAGTTTCCCATTTAAACAATATATATTCTGTGAATTTTTTTCCTTTAATGAAGTGGAATACGCTTAAGGGCTTGGTACAAGGGATAACAGTCTTTGCACTACAACATTTTTCTAGGATGACATAGTGCATGGGAAGCACCTTGTGGACTTTAAGCTCGAATTTCATCCATCAATCCTTTATCACTTATCCAGTCACAGGGACAGCAGGCTAAGCAGAGAAGACAGTCTGCTGCGCGGCTGACATATCATCATGATCTCTTCTGCAGATAACTGGGAAGAGTTTGCACCATTTAAAATGAGGAGAGTAAAGATCTCTCCCATTGCAGCACAAACATTAGAAAATAAGCTTGGGTCTTCTTCTAGATGTACAGGCAAAAAAAACAAACAAAAACTGAACCATTAGTTAGACTAACAATTTTACCAGCATTAAAATGAGCACTGTTACAAAGAAAAAAAAATTTTAAAGGAAAGACTTGAATGACTACAAGAGTAACACTGAGAAGATTTATAAATGCACAATTAAACTCCTGTTTGTGTGATTACTGATGCAAAGGGGGGGAGGTCCAGGGCTTCCCGTTATTCTATTTTTCAGGGTAGCACCAACAATGGACCCCTGTGGTGGAGGGGGGACTGAGAGAGGTGTGGGATGGGCTGGCTGCGACAAGGGGAATGTGACATTTGTCATCAATCTGAACATCAGGGCCATTGGTGGGGCGCAGCGGCGGAATGGGGGAGGGAGAACCTCACAGGCTGACCACAGCATGTGACAAGCAGACCCGAAGCTAAGAACAACTTATGACATTAACACTGACATAACGCATATCAATTTACCTGACTTTGAGTTAAAAAAATTCATTGTTTACCTGAACTGACATTGCAGGTCTGAGACATTTCTATAAAACTTCTCACCTGAGAATGGTATGACAATATCACATTTTATAAATGTGACAGGAATAAGGAATAGTTGTGTTGTATGATTTTGATGTGCTAAGGCCATGTACTCGTAGTACTTGGCTTCGGCCAAGCCAGGGGTGGTGACTGCAGACCAGATCGAAATTTAGGAAGAAAAATATTAAATACAGCACTTCTTGTGTGCAGAATGAAGTTCACACCCATTAAAGCAATATGTCCACTTTTCCATTAACAGAAGGAGTGAACATGCACTTTCACAAACATGCACTTTCATAAATTTACAGTTGCCTGTGGCCAACAGGAACAGCACATGTAGGCCTGATGGCAATTGCAGAATTGATTATAATAAATGCTGAATCACACTGAATCTGCACAGATGGCTAGGTTAATTGCTCTAACTGAAATTTGTAAATTAGGTCAAGGGAAAACACTCACAATATGAATACATAGTTAGTACCATCGATTAACTTATAAAACACAACTTAAATCTAAATTAACCATACTGTATGTAAATGTGCCATACACATTAATGGCACAGACTGAATCTCTAAGGAAAAAAGTCTACAAAAAGCAGCTGCACGAAGGTCACAGGAACTCACGCACTAACAACTCCTTCTCCAAACAAAAAACTTATCACATGATACACTGTTTCAGCAGACCTCTGCTACATGGGGATTCCCATGTAGCAAAGAGGTGTAGTACAATTGCAATTAGGAAAAAAAATAGTAAAGACAGAAAAATGTACAATTAGCAGTGAAATAATTAATGTACGAAAAATAGGTGAAAGATTTCACAAATATAGAAACAGCTTGGTAATGAAGTCACAATATTCACCAGAAAAAGTCAAATTTACATCAATAAATTTGCAGGTATTTAAGAAAATTATGTGATGAAAAATATTTGCAGATTATTGTGGGAAAAGATCCTAAGATTTTATAACAAATAGGAGAGCAAAAAATGATAAAGTAAACAAATAAGGAAAAAGAAAAGCTGCAAATTTATGGGAAAAGTTCCAGTTGTCTAAGGAAAGTCCAGTTTATGCTGATGAAGTTTACTGTGAGACTCAATTTAAAATCTTTGGTTCCAAGGTTGTCATAGCCAGGAGCGGCACTGGGGTTAAGCTCCCAGTGCTCATAAAATGCTCCTTACGACGTGCGTCTCGAAAAGCCTCTGACAACTAAGTCCAACTCCTAGCCTGCCCGCGTGGTTTAGTCTCTAAGCCCGGCGGAACTGCTTTTACTAATAGGAGAAGGGGCGAGGGCGGATCTCTGGCGCCTTAAAACCAGATGCTTCGGGTAGATGGTGGCTCGTCAACCTGGGAAGGTAGCCCATCTAGGGGAAGGTAAACCCTGATTTCAAACCTCCGCTGCCTTGCGGCACACCCGGTCACGGGAAAGGCTTCGGGAGTCAACCCTGAGGAAAAATCTGGAGTCGGAGCCCCTAAGGCAGTTCTCTGTTGTGCTCAACATTGTTCTGGCAGCTCCTGCGTCGGCGCTGGTGCCAAACTATAGCAGCCCTGCTGTTCCTTTGGATTCATCAGTGACGTGGAGAGGGGGGACATGCTGCATGGGTAGTAGCATCTTGTCCTCCATATCTTCTTGCCCAGGCTTGAATCCTACCAACGTCCAACGCTGGAAGGTAGAACACCGGTGCGCATCGGCCTGTTCAGCCACAGGCGGTGCTGTTCCAGCAGAGTAGACGTTTAGGATTCTCTTCCATGGTCATCATAGACCGACGGAGGCCGACGACGACAATTTAAAATCTGCTACAAAGACAAAACAGATTTTTACTCAATTATGTAAGAGGAAAACAATGCTTAAGGGAGCTCAAAGCAAAAAATAATCTGACCTTCCCTGCATAAACTCATTCTTTTCAAAACCTTTGCATGGATTTCATTGAGTTAAATAAGTGTGAAGGCAAAAATGTTGTTTAGTGATTATTGACATACTGTATTTACTGAATAGACAAAGGCCTTCCCTTGCATTCCTCCAAATACTGCTACAGCAGACCAGGAACCCTTAACTGAGATAATATTAAGATTTGAAATGAGTGAAATGATTTACTCAGATAATGGGATACATTTTGTAAATCAAATTATATCACACTTAGGTACAGCACTCAACATTTAACTAGGAAACCATTTAGCTTACCATCCACAATCTATAGGATTAGCATAATGCACAAATAGGATTATGAAAGATGGCTTAGGAAAATAGTGACAAAGAAAAACAGGAAAATAATGAATGGCAAACCCTACTTACTCTCACCATCAAAGCCACTGAACTTAGGTGATGAGGAAGGGTATTTGGTTGATTACATGCAAAGAATGTCAACTGAAAGAGATGTTATCCATGCTGCCCTTCCCAGGAGGGACCACGTGACAAAGGAACCACGGGAGGTGGGGGAGGGGGGCACCTATCTTTTTGCCAAACCAGGGGATCTGGTCATCAAAGAGGAAAACTGGACCAATACCCCCTGGCAAGGACAACACAAAGGTTATCCTGGTGACACCAACAACTGTGAAAGCCGAAGGACATGACTCTTGGGTGCATTTAACGCTTTACCCCACTTGGGACCCTCAGCAAGAGACTGTTTAACACACACTGCAAACTCATTAAAAATTCTCAGGAAGTGACTGTTTAACTGTTTCGCTACACAAGTGTCGGCTAACGGTGCCCTCTGGTGTCCAGTAACGGCTTGTATGATGAAGCAACTGTTTGTTTATCATGGAGGGGAAAAATGCGAGAGAGAGAAGGTTGGCAACTGAAGGGTGCCGTTGGTATTGTTGCCTTTTCATCCTCATCATTCTCGTGGGTAGAGGAATAAATTTATTCATATCTCAAGATCCTGCCTAATTTTTGACTCATATTAATTATATTGAAAAAATAATCTAACAGAAACAGTCTGTTTAAGTAGTTATTAACAACGGTAAATACTGTAAAACAGTTGAGAAAAATATTTGCAATATGAGGGTGAAGTACAGGTAGATTTGGGGTCCGTCCCAATTCTCATTTCTACCCCATCCCCTTGGCCCTTGAAATGAAGGGCCCCTTGTTCTCTTCAGAAAAAAAAGAAGAAAAAGAAAACTGATGGGAAAAACGTCTCATCTTACAGAGAAAAATGTCTCAGATTTACACAAACTATTCTAATCAGTAGAAAGTCAGAAATGTACTAGAAATAAAGCTGTAAAGTCACAGAGAAAATTTTGGACCCCCTGGTGGGCCATTTTTGGCCCATGGGCCATATGTTTGACACCCCTGGACGAGCCCATTAAAAATACATATTTAGAGGATTTTCTTCCATGAAATAGTCGCATATCAACAACAGCATGTAAATGAATAAGAAAATATAAAATAGAAAGCACAGATAAATGAAAGTTCACCTTAGCAGAAGCTTCATTTGTTCTGTACAGCAACAAATCACATTCACTTTTTCTCTGTGTGGTAAGAAAACTTAATTTGCACAACTGTGGACATTAAATACGAGCTTCTTGCTCTACTCATGTTTAACCACGGAGGTAGGAGCTGATGCTGGGGGATACTCACCGCTTGGACACAGCATTTCTTCCGGGTTGCGGTCTGAACTGGAGCAGGACAGGAGACCAACCTGCGAAGCAGCCTGTCTGCATAAAGCAGATGGGGGTCCAGGTGACAGTGGATCAATGAGTACACACTATGTGCAGATAGTGCTTCTGGAAGTTGCAGTTTCATCATCTCACATTACAGATAGGTTTTATTTTAGATGCCTTCTAAAGAAACTACAACCCGCCAAGCCCTGCACGTCAGAGTCTACAAAACACCAGAAAAGTCTCTGATAACACCAGAAAAAGTCGCTAGATTTGTCGCTAGTCGCCTTTGACAGAAAAAGTCGCCAAGACGATTTTAAAAGTCACTGTAGAAGAGCTTGAAATGATGAGGCGATTTGATATATAAACCAAAGTTTATTTATCAGCTCTCCTAACAAGTCTCATCTTAGTGCAGAGGCAGCAGAAGGAAAAGAGACCGAATAACTCCGGCTCACTGACTTTATACTTGCACATAACAAAAGACATGCATAACAAAGGCTGACATCCCTCATTATCTTAATCCCCCCATTGTCTTGGCGCTTCCTCTCTTCTCCCTAGGGGGGCGAGGGTAGCTCCTCCGGTCTCCTCCGCAGTGTCTGGGAACGTCTTTGTTCTTCACTTGGCGGTTGAGAGCCTTTGTCCTTTCAGAGGTGTGAAGTTGCTTTACATATGTAATTACCAAACATTTCCACATGCTTCAACATATGTAGGTTATGGAATATATGATTAATATAGACCACAGCTCCCCCCCAAACGACTAAGAAAAGACAATAGAAAGGCTCACAGTCTAAGATAATTACTATGACATACTAAGTGTTACATTTCTTGCCACAGAAGAAACTTTCCAGCAGCCATGCCCCTAAGAGAGTTCAGTGGTAATCATAACAGCATAGTAAAATCATAAGTGAGCCCTAAACTGTTGCAGCACAATTAGTGAACAATTGTGGAGTAGTTTGCATCAGTCCCTGTGCTGTCTGGGTTTTAATCTTCTCCCAAAACTGCTGTGGGTTGGTTTAGGCGTCCTGTTGGGACCTTCTTGTGAGGAATCAGCAGCGTGGGAAGGAGAGTGGTTAATTGTTCCCTGCAGGGGGGCTGAGTCTTTTCTCTTGGGGGGTCTCGCCAACTGTGCAGGCTCATCTTTCAACAAGAAGGCAGGTTTAAGTCTGTCAATGCTGACTGTTTCTTTTCTATCCCCAAAATCAAGCACAAAGTGTTTATCACCATGTTCCAGCACTCTGAATGGCCCATCGTATGCTGGGCGGAAAGTTGGTTTTAAAGCTTCATGCCTAACAAAAACGAACTCAGCGTTTTTTAAAGCTTGAGGGACAAAAACCCGTGGAAAGGAGTGATGAGCTGGACCGGGGAGAGAGTCCGGTCCGTTGCTGCCTAAAAACCTTGGGACTGGAAGATGCCCTGGCTCTGGGTTCTCTGGTAAAAATTCACCTGGAAGCCTGAGAGGTTGTGCAAAAACTAATTCTGCAGGAGAGGCGTCTAGATCCTCTTTAGGCGCAGCACGCAACCCCAATAAAACCCAGGGAAGTTTGTTTACCCAATTTGTATCCGTTAGTGAGGCTCTGAGGGCAGCCTTTAAAGACCTGTGAAAACGCTCGCATATGTGGCGGTTTGGGGAAAACCCCCACAAACAGACTAAGGACAGACAGCTCGCTACTCCTGGTTTTTTCCGCTACACTACTGTGATAATGTTACCTTTCATGCATTGTGTTCATGCGTCCTGTCCTTACTGTGACCTAGAGACTCAGATCAATATGTAGATGTGCCTTTTGACCTCTTTGTTCTGCAGCTGGAGCAGAGTCTAGTAAATCTGCCTATTGTGATGTATGTCTCACAAATGCAAATATCTCATGCCTGTTCTGCAGTCCCTTTGATCAGACCAACTGCTGTGAATCTGCTTTGATGTATTGTTTGAGTTGGGTATAAATACTGCACAGGTTCTGTAACACATCCTCTCACTCACACTTCAACCTCTGCTGCAGACACGCACTCTGTGTCTTCTTCACTGAGAGCCAGAGGATCCCGCTCCAGCCTGCACACACTTGGGCTGGAGAGGGGATCCCGTGACGGCGGTATGATTAATAAAACTCTACTTAAAACCTCCAACAACGCCGCTTTATTTCATACCGGTGACCGCTTTATTTTCATACTGGTGACCCGACGCTGAAACAAACACGCTGCCAGCGAACGCAACACCCGGCGGTGATTCTCCGACGACAAGCGAACGCGGCAGCCTGACTGATCTGCCCTCCCTTCTGCTTCAGGGAGACCGCAATGCGGAGCTTCCAGGCGAAACTCCCCGGAAAACACCCACGACCGGGAAAGCTGAGCAACGTTTCATGGTGAGATCTGCACGCCTAGATCGGCACATCCATGCTGGACCGGCCGCGCTCACAGCTCCTCCACACATGAGCGCATGCACCTTGTCCCCTCTCCACGACGGCGATCCCCATGGCCGACGGAGCACACGTGGACCTGAACGCACCATGACCGAGAGAGTGACAGAGCGTTTACTTCCCTTCACCGCTCCAACACACTGAACAGGGATGATCAAGCTCCCTGACCCTGGTTCTCCTCTCCAGCTGACCCACCCATCACGGAACCCCGGCGCACGCACCGGGAGTTACGAAGACGGCGCACCACGCACGGGACGCATACGGCTCTACAGACCCCCATCATCCTTCGCCGCTACACACAGAGCCTTCAGGGCTGCTCTCACACCTGGAGACACGCACGCAGCATGCTCGAAGGATTTGTTAATGGTCTCAGCCACGGCAGACATGGGGAATTCAGCGGTTTTGCGATCCCCGAGGACTTTAGGGCTGCGCCTGCACCTAAAGTCAACATGCCAGTCCCTCTGCTTTTATGTTTTTCTTACAGCCGCTCCTGCTTTTCTTCATGGCCACGAGAGGAGTCAGAGACTAATTTTTCTTCTTGTGATCTCCGCACGCGCAATGGGACAACCCCTCGACGTCGCGGAGCAGCAAGCAATTTTTGCGCGGCCCGGACGTTTTCATCGTCTCCGGCCGGCTTTTACTACCCCCACCCCCCTCCACCCCCTCCTGCACAGAGCTTTTCCCTGCTCACTGCCCAAGCTGCACTATCGAGGTCTCGACCACCTGCCGAGCCCTCTGGGGGGGAGCTGTGGCGGTTTGGGGAAAACCCCCACAAACAGACTAAGGACAGACAGCTCGCTACTCCTGTTTTTTTCCGCTACACTACTGTGATAATGTTACCTTTCATGCATTGTGTTCATGCGTCCTGTCCTTACTGTGACCTAGAGACTCAGATCAATATGTAGATGTGCCTTTTGACCTCTTTGTTCTGCAGCTGGAGCAGAGTCTAGTAAATCTGCCTATTGTGATGTATGTCTCACAAATGCAAATATCTCATGCCTGTTCTGCTGTCCCTTTGATCAGACCAACTGCTGTGAATCTGCTTTGATGTATTGTTTGAGTTGGGTATAAATACTGCACAGGTTCTGTAACACATCCTCTCACTCACACTTCAACCTCTGCTGCAGACACGCACTCTGTGTCTTCTTCTCTGAGAGCCAGAGGATCCCGCTCCAGCCTGCACACACTTGGGCTGGAGACGGGATCTCGTGAGGACGGTATGATTAATAAATCTCTACTTAAAACCTCCAACAACGCCGCTTTATTTCATGCCGCCGCAGCATAACCCATTAGCCTGAGGGTGATAAGCGGTGGTGCGATGAATTGTTGCCCCTAAGCTGCTGGACATGGCTGACCAAAGCTCCGAGACAAATTGAGGCCCCCTATCGGACGTGATGTCCGATGGGACGCCGAAACGTGCCACCCAGTTTGTCAAAAAAACGCGAGCGACTTCCTCCGCTGTGGTTGCCGCTAGAGGGACTGCCTCTGGCCAGCGTGTGGTGCGATCTATCATTGTTAACAGGTGTATGAAACCTTGGGAGGAAGGTAGTGGCCACACGAGGTCGACATGAACGTGGTCGAACCTTCTAGCAGGGATTGGAAAAGGCTCCAGAGGGGCTTTTGTGTGTCTGTGTATTTTGGCGGGTTGACAAGAAATGCAAGTTTTTGCCCATTCTTTTACATTTTTGCGCAGGCCTGGCCACACAAACTTTTCGGCGACCATTTTAACCAAGGCGCACACACCTGGGTGCGCGAGGGAGTGAATTGCGTCGAAAATACGGCGGCGCCATGTAGCTGGTACTAACGGGCGAGGTCGGCCGGTTGAAACATCGCATATTAGGGGGGGCACGCCGTCGCGTAAACCCTTTTTCTCCAGCCTTAACCCTGTTGGTCCAGACAGGAGTGCGCGCACGTCCGCGTCACCGCTTTGTTCCTCTGCCATGGCTGCATAATCTATCCCTGCATGGATAGGTGCTGCGTATGTGTCTGCGTTAGTGAAGAGTTCTGCTGCTGAGGCAGTATAATCTGTCTCCTCGCACTCTGGTGATGTCACAGCGCGAGAGAGGCAGTCTGCTACCACGTTAAGTTTGCCTGCCACGTGTCGAATGTCTGTGGTGAACTCTGAAATCGCAGCCAGCTGTCTTTGTTGCCTGCCTGACCATGGTTCTGAAATTTTAGCCATAGCAAAAGTGAGCGGTTTATGGTCTACAAAAGCCGTGAAACTCCGCCCTTCTAACCAGAACTGGAAGTGGCGGATGGATAAATGAAGTGCTAGCAGCTCCCTGTCAAAAGTGCTGTATTTACGCTCAGTTTGGTTTAGCGATTTGCTAAAGAATGCTAAAGGTTGCCAGATCCCGCTGACATGTTGTTCTACAACTGCCCCTATAGCCAGGTCCGAAGCGTCTGTGGTTAGCGCGATGCGGGCCGAGGGATCTGGGTGAACTAACAATGTGGCGTTAGCTAGAGCGCTTTTTACTTCCGCGAAGGCGTGTTCGCGCTCCGGGGTCCATTCGACCGCGTTGGAAGCTTTCTTTTTTCTGAGCGCGTCATATAGGGGCTGCATGAGCTGAGCTGCGTGGGGGAGGAAGCAGTTGTAAAAATTAACCATTCCTAAAAATTCCTGCAGCGATTTGACCGTCTGTGGCCGTGGGAAACATTTTATCGCGTGAATTTTGTCTTCTTCTTTAAGCTGCAGCAAATCCTCCATGAGGGCTTTAGGTTTGCACCCTCTGTGGCCGTAGACCGCCAGGATCTTCTCGGCTCTCTCTTCAGCTGAGGGGACGTAATTTGCCACGATGGTTGCTTTCAGTGTTTCATATTTGTCTTGGGCCGGCGGCCGCCGGATCATGCTCCGCACACACCTCGAAGTGGCGGCGTCGAGTTTGGAGACGATATGATAGAATTTCGTATCGTCAGCTGTGATGCCCGCCAGTGCAAACTGGGCTTCAGCTTGTTGAAACCACGAGGCGGGGTCTTCTTGCCAGAAGTCTGGCAACTTGACAGCGACGGCATTCGTGTAGACCATCACTCCGCAGGGTGAGAGTGCCTCGCTTCGGCTCTCTCAGCGGCACTGGTGCTCGGTTGAGCCCTCTCAATCCCTTCTGCCGGGGGGGAAAGTCGTCCGTCTGTTCCCCTGTCTGCGTGGGCGCTGGCGTCTGCCTGGGTCGCCGCAGATGAGTCGATTGCGGGGGAACGCCTCAAGTCCATACTCACGTCAGGGGTCACCAGTGTAGAAGAGCTTGAAATGATGAGGCGATTTGATATATAAACCAAAGTTTATTTATCAGCTCTCCTAACAAGTCTCATCTTAGTGCAGAGGCAGCAGAAGGAAAAGAGACCGAATAACTCCGGCTCACTGACTTTATACTTGCACATAACAAAAGACATGCATAACAAAGGCTGACATCCCTCATTATCTTAATCCCCCCATTGTCTTGGCGCTTCCTCTCTTCTCCCTAGGGGGGCGAGGGTAGCTCCTCCGGTCTCCTCCGCAGTGTCTGGGAACGTCTTTGTTCTTCACTTGGCGGTTGAGAGCCTTTGTCCTTTCAGAGGTGTGAAGTTGCTTTACATATGTAATTACCAAACATTTCCACATGCTTCAACATATGTAGGTTATGGAATATATGATTAATATAGACCACAGTCACCAGATTTAGCAAGAATGTCACCAAGTTGGCAACTCTCTTAAAAACTTAAAAACTTTCATCAGTATGTCTCCTGCCCAACCAGGCGAAAAAAGACATTGGACCTGTGCTATGGATCCATAGAGAGGGCCTATAAATCACTCCCCCTTCCTCCTTTAGGATCCTCAGATCACAACTGTGTTCATTTGCTGCCCACATATAAAACTGCTCTCAGAAGAGGCAAGGTGGAGATGAGAGACACTGATGTGTGGACAGAAGATTCAGAGCACAGCCTCCAGGAATGCTTTGACTGTACAGACTGGAAGATGTTCATAATGGCCTGCGGGGATGACTTGGACTCTCTGGCTGAGCTCACATGCTCATACATGGCTTACTGTCAAAATAAGATTGTTCCACGTAAACGTGTCAAAATATACCCCAACAACAAACCATGGGTTACTAAATCAGTTAAATCCTGCTTACAGAGGAAAGCTCTTGCCTTTAAACAGGGGTCTGTTTCTGAGCTACAGGTTGCCACTAAGGAGCTGAAGGCCGAAATTTTAAGAGCAAAACAGAATTATAAATCAGAGTTGGAAAGCAAGATGGCAGCAAATAAACTTGGTTCGGCCTGGGCCAGTATGAAAACTATTGCAGGCCTTCAGAGCACAGAGCGCAGTAATCGTGTGTTTTTAGATGGTTTTAGTTCAGACACAGAGCTGGCTAATGCTCTTAATTGTTTTTATGGTCGTTTTGACTCCTTTGATTTTAGCACAGAAATCCAAGATTTGAAACAGAAACTCAAAGACAATCAGCACTTTAATATTGAGATGCAGGATGTTAAAAGGGAGTTCCGCGCTGTAAAAGTGAACAAAAGTCAGGGCCCTGATAATATATGTGGGCGCCTGGTAAAGTCCTGCGCACATGAACTGAGTCCTATATTTCATTACATTTTCAATAAGTCCTTACAGACACAACATGTGCCTAAGATCTGGAAAGATGCCGTGGTTGTTCCCGTTCCAAAATCCAGCTGTCCTAAAATGGTAAATGACTTTAGACCAGTTGCTTTGACTTCAATTTTAATGAAAATTTTTGAAAAACTGGTCAGATGTGAGGTCCTAAGGCAGACTGAACATGCATTGGATCCTCTGCAGTTTGCCTATAGGCCTCACAGAGGAGTGGAGGATGCCACTGTCACTCTGTTTGACATGCTTTTCAAACATCTGGATTTTAATGGGACACACGCCAGGCTTTTATTTGTGGACTTTTCTTCTGCCTTTAATACAATCCAACCTCATATTTTAGTTGAAAGGCTCCTGCAACAATTTGATTTAAGCAATAATCTGGTGGGTTGGATTCTGGATTTCTTAACCAACAGGACGCAGAGAGTAAGGGTCAATGGCACATTGTCTGACCTAAAGTGCTCTTCTACTGGCTCTCCTCAGGGGTGTGTGTTGTCACCACTACTCTTCATCCTGTACACAAACATGTGTCGGAGCAGACATGACAACAGACACATTATAAAGTATGCTGATGACTCAGTCATTGTCAGTCTCCTCCAGGATGGTGAGAGTGGCCACGGCCCAGTAGTTGATGACTTTGTTCACTGGTGTGAGGATTCCTACCTGCAGCTGAATACAACAAAAACGAAAGATATGATTATTGACTTTAGGAGGAAAACTCCCAGGCACAAAGTCACCATACTAAAAGGCCAGACCACCGAATGTGTACAATCGTACAAATATCTTGGGACGATTATTGATAGTGGATTGAACTTTGAGGTGAACTGTGAAAGGGTGTGCAAAAAGGGTCAGCAAAATTTGCATTGTTTGAGGAAACTTGCACGCTTCCAAATTGACCGAACCATAATGACTATGTTTTATCGGGCTTTTATTGAATCTGTTTTATCCTTTTCTTTAATGTCATGGTTTGGTCAGATAAAACTGAAACAGAGGAAATCCTTGGATCAGGTAGTCAGATGGTCCAGTCGTTTGCTTGGTGAGTCACAGCTGAGCCTGACATCCCTGTACACCAGACAAGTACAGAGGATGGCCGACTCGATTTTAAATGATGACTCCCACCCTTTGCACTGCAACTTTCAGCTTCTTCCCTCTAGATGGAGGTTTGCTGTCCCAAAAAGTAGAACCCAGAGCTACAAAAACAGCTTTGTCCCTGCTGCTGTCAAAGAGTTGAACAAGCTATAAAAATTATATTGTACATATTTTATATTTACCTGTTTTGTAAGACCGCTGCTCCTCCACATTGAAAGGAGTCAGTTGAGGTGGTATGGGCATCTGATTAGGATGCCTCCTGGACGCCTCCCACTTGAGGTGTTTCAGGCACGTCCCACTGGGAGGAGACCCCGGGGCAGACCCAGGACTCGGTGGAGAGACTATGTCTCCCAGCTGGTCTGGGAACGCCTTGGTATCCCCTCTGAAGAGCTGGAGCAGGTGGCTGGGGAGAGGGAAGTCTGGGCTTCTCTGCTTGAACTGCTGCCTCCGCGACCCGGACCTCCGGAAAAGCGGTAGAAGATGGATGGATGGATGGATGGATGTTTTGTAAGATGTGTGCCTGTGTTTGTGTCTATGTTGAATGTAATTAGTGGCTTGTAAATATGGATGTCACCAACTGCAAAACAAATCTACCTACAGGTACAAATAAAGTAACCTGAACCTGAACAGGCTGGACTTTCAGTTTTTTATGGGGAATGGGGATGTGGAAGGTTTCAGGACCCTCTGGTCCCTGGAGAATGTCCTCTGTTCAGTTCATGATGGACAGCTTTTTTGGGGGCGTTTTTTGGGGGATTAATTTTCTGTGTAATATAGCATGACATAGAAATTGTATTGACTGATGGACAAATGTGTTTATTAAAGATCTTTTAAAAATCAAAAAATCTCTCTCTCTCTCTCTCTCTCTCTCTCTCTCTCTCTCTCTCTCTCTCTCTCTCTCTCTCTCTCTCTCTCTCTCTCTCTCTCTCACTCTGCACCCACTGAGCCAGCTGACCAGTCCTGCGTTTCTCAAAAACTCCCATAGAAAGTGACTGATGCCACCTTACAAGCAAAAACCATACACACATGTACTGTCCTTACCCTTTTAAAAGGGGGGTGGCCCCACTGTTTTAAATAACTGTAGACCCATGTCCAAGACAGTCCAGAGTGCAGTCAAGTAGTGGCCCGTAGATCGCAAAAAGCCGGTGTTCTGCCATTTTACCATTCTGATGACCTATGGTAAAATGGCAGAACACCGGTCAAGCCAGCCGCACTTAAAAGTATTATGCGCGTCTATTTCTAACATTACGGTAGAGGCAAAAAATAAATATTCAAAGTGCTTCATTAACAATTTTCAAAGTACAAATAAATTTTGTCTTAAACAATAATTACAAACAAACAGGGCACAGTACAAAAAATTGAACAAAAGAGAAACAACATTCAACAAGAGAAAAGGGGAATAAAAGAGGAAAAACAGACAAAAATAACAAGGAAAGACAGGTATCTCTATAAATAAATAATATGCCTTATTAAACTAAACCAAACATTTCAAATGTTGAATATAATTTAAAAGTGTGTTTATTTTTTAACAAGTTTTAGTGATGTACAAAATAAAAAGAAGTCATTGTCATGTTCTGGTGAGCGCACTCTCCACCTCCTGTCCTGTTCAACTTTCACCGACTCTGCAGGCAATCACCTCACCTGCGTGATGAGACGCACCTGCTACCTCTGCCTCGCCAGCGCTTAAAAGGATCTTCTCTTCAATGCTTCAGCGCTGGCTCGTTGGGTATACTACGTTATACCCAACGTTGGGTATACTACGCTCGTTGGGTAGCCCATCCAGGGACAAGAGTTGCAAATTAGCTAATAGCTATACACTCTGTGCAACACATCAGATTGATTGTCATTGATTAATTGTCTATGTTTATTGCACTGTCAAATAAACAAATCTATCTATCTATCTATCTACTTGTTACATCTAAAATAACGGAGAGTCAGGAGGAAGCTGGAAGTAACATTCTCTTTATTCAAGTAAAGTTCACCTATATTTATATTCCCAGCTGTAGCCCGCCTGACATCACTCTGCCTCACCCCAACCAGGCTACGGCACCCCCCAAGGTCCAATTCTACTAGGTCACATCCCCCCCCCCCCTTGGAAAAATCAAGAACACCAACGAAACATGCAAACAGAAAACAACTATATACACATCAGAACAATATCAGAATCAGAATCAGAATCAGAATCAGCTTTATTGGCCAAGTATGCACAACACATACAAGGAATTTGACTTTGGCTAAAAACTTGCTCTCGTTGTTCAGGTGAAGGATTTAAATAAGGATTCAATGACAACCAGAGTATGTACAGTAAATTACAGTCTGTCCACGTTTCTATAAAAGAATGCAAATATATACAGGAATATATGCAGTTATTTACTCGGACTAACCACACTTTGCAGAAATATATGAAAAAATATACAATCACACAGTATTTCAATGTGGACTCAGATTCAGTGATATAATGTGAATGAAGTAAAAAGCAGTGTGAGAGTTATGTGCAATGTAATAATGGATGAAAAGTCATGAGTACAGCAACAGGTAGGACTAGGTGAATGTTAGGAGTTCATCAGAGTGATGGCTTGAGGAAAGAAACTGTTCCTGTGACGGGTGGTTTTGACCTTCAGTGATCTGTAACGACGACCAGAAGATAGAAGTTCAAACAGTTTGTGGCCGGGGTGTGATGGGTCAGCACAGATGTTTCCCGCCCGTTTCCTGGTTATGGACCGATATAAGTTCTCAATGGAGGGTAGGTCGGTACCAAAGATCCTCTCCGCAGACTTAATGATCCGCTGCAGTCTGGTCTTGTCCTGTTTAGTGGCAGATCCAAACCAGACAGTGATGGAAAAGCAGAGGACAGATTGGATGATGGCGGTGTAGAAGACAACCAGCAGCTCCTGAGGCAAATCAAACTTCTTGAGCTGACGCAGAAAAAACAACCTCTGCTGGGCCTTTTTCCGGACAGTGTCAATATGGGAGGACCATTTCAGGTTCTGGGAGATTGTGGTACCCAGAAACTTGAAGGAGTCCACAGTGGACACTGTGCTGTTGAGGATGGTGAGTGGGGGGAATGAAGGGGGGTGTCGCCTGAAATCCACAGTCATCTCCACCGTTTTGGCTGGGTTAAGTTCAAGATGGTTCTGGCTGCACCAGAGGATCAGCTGCTCCACCTCCCGCCTGTATGCAGACTCATCATCATCCCGGATCAAACCGATGACTGTGGTGTCATCCGCAAACTTCAGGAGCTTCACCGAAGGGTCCTCTGAGGTGCAGTCGTTGGAGTAGAGGGAGAAGAGCAGTGGGGAAAGGACACATCCTTGGGGGGCGCCAGTACTAATTTTTCGGGAGCTGGATGTAAATCTCCCTAGCTTCACCTGTTGCCACCTGTCAGTCAGAAAGCTGGAGATCCACTGGCAGGTGGAGGGGGGCACCTTGAGCTGGAGGAGTTTCTGATGAAGAATGCCTGGGATGATGGTGTTGAACGCTGAGCTGAAGTCGACAAACAGGATCCTGGCGTACGTCCCTGGGGAGTCGAGGTGTTGCAGGATGTAATGTAGTCCCATATTCACTGCGTCATCCACTGACCTGTTTGACCGGTAGGCAAACTGCAGTGGGTCCATCAGGGGGCCTGTGATGACCTTCAGGTGGCTCAGCACCAATCTCTCCAAGGATTTCATGACCACAGAGGTCAGGGTAACAGGTCTGTAGTCGTTTAATCCTGTAATAGAGGGTTTCTTGGGAACTGGAATGATGATGGAGTGTTTGAAGCAGGAAGGCACTTCACGCAGCTCCAGTGATCTGTTAAAGATCCGGGTGAAGATGGGGGCCAACTCGTTGGAGCAGACTCTCAGGCAGGACGGAGACACACCATCAGGTCCTGCAGCCTTCTTGATCTTTTGTCTCTGAAAGACCCGGCGCACCTCCTCTTCACAGATCATTAGTGCTGGTGGGAGGTCAGAGTGGAGGAGGGATGGAGTTCCTGGGGCTGCAGATAATCCTTTTGTGTGGGTGGGAGGTGAGAACTGTAGGTTCTTTTCAAACCTGCAGTAAAAGCTGTTTAGGTCATTAGCCAGCTGGAGGTTTTCCGCAGGGTGGGGGGATGGTCTCCTGTAGTTGGTGATATTCCGTAGGCCTCTCCAGACAGAAGCAGAGTTGTTAGCTGAGAAGTTTTTTTGTAACTTCACACTGTAGCTCCTCTTAGCAAGCCTGGTCTCCTTCGTCAGCATGTTTCTGGCCCGCTTGTACAGAGTCCAGTCACCAGTCCTGTAGGCCTCCTCCTTGGTCTGACGTAGCTGCTTCAGTTTAGGAATGAACCAGGGTTTATTGTTGTTGTATATGCAGAAGGTCTTGGTCTGCACACACATGTCCTCGCAGAAACAGGTGTATGATGTCACAGTGTCAGTGAGTTCATTTAAGTTAATGGCTGCAGCTTCAAAAACACTCCAATCTGTGCAGTCAAAGCAGGCTTGTAACTTCAGCTTTGATTCCTCAGTCCATTTCTTCACAGTCCTTACAACAGGCTTGGAAGTTTTTAGTTTCTGTCTGTATGTTGGAATAAGATGGAGCAGGCAGTGGTCAGAAAAACCCAGAGCTGCACGGGGGACGGCATGATAGGCATTTCTTAAAACTGTGTAACAGTGGTCAAGTGTATTTGTGTCCCTGGTGGGACATTTAATATGCTGTCTGTATTTAGGAAGCTCATTTGTGAGATTAGCTCTATTGAAATCACCCAGAATGATAAGCAGAGAGTCTGGATGTTTTTCCTCCACCTCTGCTATCTGGTCAGCGAGGTGCTGCAGTGCCTCCGTTGTACAAGCAGCAGGCGAGATATAAATTCCGACCAGAATAAATGAGGAGAACTCTCGCGGTGAATAAAAGGGTTTACAGTTTATGAACAGTGACTCTAGGTTAGGACTACAAAACTTCTTCAACACTGTGACATCAGTACACCAACCTTCGTTTATGTAGAAGCAGATTCCACCACCCTTAGTCTTTCCAGAAAATTCTCGGCTGCGATCAGCGCGAAACAGTTGAAATCCGTCCAGGCGGACCGCGCTGTCCGGGATGTGTTCACTCAGCCAGGACTCCGTGAAACAAAGGGCGCCAGATCTGCTAAAATCCCGGTTTTTGTGAGTCAGGAGCAGCAGTTCATCCATTTTGTTCGCCAAACTGCGGATATTTGCCAGATGGATCGATGGGAGCGGCGTGCGAAATCCTCGTTTCTTCAGCCTGACTAACGCACCGGCACGTTTACCACGCCGCCTTCGTTTCCGGCCAGCGCCAATAGCCGCTGCTCCCACAGCTAAGATGGACTGAAAAAACTTCAGATCAGCAGCAGTAACTGGCGGAGAAGTTGCATTGGGAGGTAGTCTGAGTGAAAGTAGTTCCTCCCTTGAATAGGTGATTCGGACAGAAGAGCAGAAGTCCAAAAAAACACACAAAATTATCAAAAACATCAGAGAGCAGAAGCCAGTGGCTGCCATCCGCGGCGCCATCTTGGATTTTTTTGAGTCCAACCATGTCGACCCCCCCCCCCCCCAGTCTAGACGTTACACGGCAGAGCCATTCTCAACCACACTGGTAACAAAATCATCCAAGTACTTGGGTTGCCGACGCTCTCTAGCCGGGCAGCCCTCGCGGGGACACTCTACCACCGGCACCGTCAGCTTCGACTGAGGGTCAGCCTCCGTCTGACCCCTCCAGTCCCAATTGTCACTTAAACTGTCCAAGGTGGGGTCGCTTGCCATCTCAGATAGGGACCCCTGTAGCCTACTTGCGTGCCATTGGGACCCATCGTCCAGTTCAAAAGTGTCTGGTCCTCTTTGCCTCACAATCATATGTGGCCCAACCCACAGCGGTTGATGCTTGTGGATGCGGACAGGGTGCATAATCCACACCCAATCCGCTACTTCCAGGCCATGATCTTTTGCTCAGTGTGTCCTGTCAAACAAGTCCTTCATCCTCCGTTGATGTTCCATGATCCGGCGCCTCAGCGCCCCCAAGTCCTCGCTGCACTCACCCTGAGCCAGCCCCAGTCGTCTCACTGGAAGCGGCATCTCCCGTCCCAGCATCAGTGCCGCCGGAGAGCGACCTGTCATGGCGTGCACCGATGACCTATAATGGAGCAGGGTGTTATGCAGTGCATCGGTGAACGTAAACCCATCCACCAAGTGAGCCCTCAAACCATTCTTAAGCTTCCTGTTAATTCTCTCAACCCCACCGTTAGCCTGTGGGTGATATACCACTGTCCTAATGTGCTCAACCTCTCTGGTGCTCAAGAAACTCTCAAAAGCCCCCGAAATGAACTGCGGGCCATTGTCAGCGGTGACTTAAGTCAGAGTCCCCCATCTGGCAAACAACGACGACAGGAAACCTGTGATCACCTCAGTCGTCACCGAGTCAGTTGGAAGCACCTCTGGCCATTTAGAAAACAGGTCATACACCACCACAAGGAACCTGCTACCCGGGGGGACCACGTGCAGTTCACCGCAGATATCCAATTCAATGTACTCCCAGGGTCCAGCAGGGTACGTGACCGGCCGCAGGGGAGGCGGTGGAGGTCTCCTAGTCTTCCCGCTTTCCAGGCATGGAACATAGTTCTTGACCATCGCCTCAATGTCCTTGTCAATCCCCGGCCACCAAACAGAGTCCCTGCCACGCTGCTTGACCTTAACCACCCCAAGATGACCTTCATGTAGCATGTCCAGCACTCGCCCTCTCAGAGCCGCTGGGATTACGGCACAATGTCCTCTAGCTACACACACCTCATCCCAGCAGCTAAGCTCATCCCTAAACCGATGAAATGGGGCCAGCTCTCCCAATGCTCCTGCCGGCCAGCCCCTCCTGATCGCCACATGCAATCTTCTCATCACCTGGTCACTCTCCAAAACTTCTCTAAGTTCCCAAGGAGACATAATGTCCCGGAGTGCCCCATGCAGGGCGTGGACCAGTTCTGTCTCGACTGAGTCCACAGCCCCCACATCCGGTACTAAAGCACACATCGGGGCCCTAGACAGAAGGTCCGCTACGACGTTGTCCTTGCCCGGAGTGTATTTTGTCTCAAAATTGTAAGCCCTCAGTCTCTCGGACCACCTGTGGATCCTCAGCAGCCTGTGGCCCAACCCCGAAGTCTCCAGCAAAGTTCCCAGCGCTCGATGATCTGTCCTCAATGTGAAGCACAGCCCATAGAGGTATATATGCCACCTCTCACAGGCCCAAACACAGGCCAGCGACTATCTCTCGCCGACAGCGTACTTTCTCTCAGCCTCTGACAGAGATCTCGATGCAAAAGCAACCGGACACTCTGTACCATCCTGCACCTGCGACATCACTGCCCCCAGGGCGGAACCAGATGCATCACAGGTCACAATCGTGGGGCAGTCCAGGTCAAAATGAGCCAAAACCGTAGGCGAGGTTAGCTGCTGCATTAACTTTTCCACTGCCGCTGAGCAGGCCAGTGTCCAGACCCAAGGTGCATCCTGTTTTAGCAGCGCCCTGAGTGGGTCAATTGTCTCTGAATACCTGGGAATAAACCGTCCGTAAAAATTCAAAAAATTTTTATGAAAAAAAAATTCACCATCGCCAGGAATGAGGAGATCTTGGCCGGTGAGGAGGGGTCTGTGAGGCGGAGCAGCACCTCCACGTTCAAAACCAATGGCTTCAACCCATCTCCAGACAACCAGAATCCCACAAAGTCCACTGCCTCCACCATCAGGACACATTTGTCACCATTCAGTGTGACCCCGTGTTCTTGCAGCATCTCCAGGACTTTTTCCAACCTCTCGTCGTATTCTTCACTTGACGCCCTGCGCACCACGATGTCGTCTAGGTACACAACTACCCCCTTTAGGCCAGCTAGCATGGTTGCCATAACCTTTTGGAAGCAGCTCAGCGCTGAGCTCAGCCTGAAAGGCATCCTGGTATAACGGAACACCCCCATGTGGGTCACGAAGGCTGTCAGATTCCTGCTGTCCGGGTGTAGCGGCACCTGCAGGTAACCTTGCCGCAGATCCAGTTTCGAGAATATCTTTGCCCCACTGAACGTCACCGTGAGTTCCTCCATAGTGGGCAGCGGATACTTATGTGGGACAACCACCTTATTCACTGCCCTGAGGTCGATGCAAGGTCTGATGCCCCCACCCTTCTTTTTCGCCACCACCAGATTGGAGATCCACGGGGAAGCATCAGCTCTCTCAATGACTCCCGACTCCAGCAGTCTGTTTAAATCCGTCGACACCTTGGCCCACAGCGCCAGTGGAAGATGCCTCAAAGGCTGTATCTACAGCGTGATTTTTCATTCATAAGAGGTTGATGATGAAATGCGTCAATGTGGCCCAAGCCCTCAAATAGCTTCGGCCAGCAGAGGCGTCAGTCCGAACCCACAGACAGCACCTCCCTCCCACAGGTCACTTCGAAGTCCGCCGTGCCCGATATTTCAATCTCCACATGGCCTTAGCCAAAAAATCTCACCGCTCCACCATTAATTTGTTTCGCGGGGAACAGTTGTCGCAGTGTTGGTAGACTCAGGATGGATTTCACAGCCCCCAAATCCACCATGAGCGGCATATCAACTCCGTCCAGTTGGAGGACGTACCACTTCAGCGGGCCTTTCCCCACTCGTGCAGCATGGACCTGAGTTGGGCCTCCGGGTCGTCCCACCCGCAATGCCGCGCTCTTTTTTGTTTGCTTCTTCTTTTTCCTCTTCCTATTTCCACTACGCCGCCCTGCCAGTGCGCCAACCTCTGTGCTCGGGGGAAACTGCACTTGGACGGCCCCTCGCTAGCCTTAGCTGCCTGCTCCAACTGGGCCACAGACTCTTCCTTATTTACCAACTCCAGCACCGGATCCCATGACGTCGGCTCCGTAGCTACTAGCAACCTCGCCACTACCTGCAAGCAACTGGCGCCATGCGCCAACTTGTCCTTACCAAGACCGTAAGCCTCTGGCCCAAAGTTGCCCTTACGTGCTAGGCTAAGGAGTTCCAATAGCAACAAGCTTAGTGACTCACCCTCTCGTTGCCTTCTCTCATAGAATTCGCACCGACTCCTTGAGACCGTGGAGGGGTCACCAAATAAGTCATCCAAGACCCTCAGACATTCCTCCAGCAAGCCACCCCGGCACTGCCTGAAAAAAAAAAATTCTTTGTCCCTCAGTGCTGAGGTGCTGGATTAAAATACTCCGTCTCTCCTCGCTGACCGACCCCAGGCCCACCACTGTCATGAATGCTTCGAAGCTCTGTTTCCAACAAAGCCACAGAACTGCCGGCAAACCTGGGCACTCCAGAAACACAGGCATGTGCCCTGTGCACGCCGCCATTGTACACCTCGTTGCCAAGATGTTACATCTAAAATAACGGAGAGTCAGGAGGAAGCTGGAAGTAACATTCTCTTTATTCAAGTCAAATTCATTTATATTTATATTCCCAGCTGTAGCCCACCTGACATCACTCTGCCCCGCCCCAACCAGGCTACGGCAGCCCTCAAGGTCCAATTCTACTATGTCACACTACCTTCACAGCAAGTAAGTTTAATGCTTCCTCTCTGAGGAAATATCATTAATCCTTTGTCTTCTCCTCCTCAGGTTGCTACCTCCTTCGTGGTGCGTCTCCGGGGTTGTTGTGCGCTCACCTGCCTCATCATCACCACCAGTTCAGCAGCCATATCCACCCGGTCAGACACCTCACCCAGCTCTACCCCTGCTTTCCAATATCTACTCCTGGTTCGCCATTTGTGCTGGGTTCCACTGCCGGGTTCTCTGTTTCTCCCACGTGAATGTAGTCCTATTTTTCCCATCTCTGTCTCCATCCTTATCTAACCTGCTCTCGTCTCTCCCTATAGGCTAGGCCTTCCTCTGGCAAGTGGCGTTTTTCCTTATCGAAGCTTTCCTTTTTGCATTAATAAAATCCAATCAAAATTTGCTTCTCTGTGTCATTGTGTGTTTTCTCTAGTGTCACTCCTTGCACATGAGCTGTCAGTTATTACCAATCCTGACAGTCATTTTGCCAGTGGTTTATCTGGGGTTTATGTTGTGTATGTAAATAGGCTGTATTAGTAAGATGGTGGCCGGGTTGGACATGGGATAGGCTAGGGTGGTTAGCTACCAGTTTCTGGTGGTGACGCCACCCCTAGTATAAAGGAGGTGGGGGGAAGAGGCTCTGCTTCTTTCGTCATGGGAGCCACCTGGTATGCAGGCGAGTGCCATAAGCCTATATATGTATGTGACGTGTATTCTAATAAAGCTCCGTTAACTAAGATAGTTGTGCATTCGTCATTGCCCAATTATGGATGTAACATTTAGCGACGAAGTAAAAGCGGTAATGGAAGGATCTGTTGCCAGTTTTCGTCCGTTTTTGAAGGCCCCAGGCAGGCTGCCTCTGTCATGGCCTTGTTGGTTTACTACTTTTACCAACTACCTCGTAGTTTTGAACCTTGGCAAGCGTGAGAGGGTTCGCACGAGAGGTGTGTTGGTCCATAATTTGGGCACTGAGGAGCAGAGAATACTGGAGAACCTTGGGGGGCTGAGAATTTTGATGGCGTTGTGGAGTTAATGGCGCGCGGAGTGCCGGAGGGCATCACGGTCCAACGCATCCAGTTTTGACAGTGCCGCCAGCGGTTGGGAGAACCAGTGAAGAAGTTTGTGGAGGATCTCCAGGAGCTGGTGAAGGGATGTGGATTTGGATTCCTGGAAGATGAGATGATTCGGGACCAGCTGGCGGAGCATGTCTGCTGCGCAGCGGCACAGTCTAGGTTTCTAGCTCATCCAGGGAAGTTGACATTGGCTGCGGCTATCGTGCTCACCCAACGGTTCGAAGCAGCAGAGACCACCACGAGAGACCTTCCTGAAGGGGCTTTTCTGGATGAGGGTGAGTCTTGCGCTGAGGCACTGTTTTTGGACCCTAGTGATAGTGATGTCAGAGAGGATGAGTATGCCTCTGTAGTTAAAATAAGGTCCGCCCCAGGCATGCCACGTTGTTATGGTTGTGGGTCCCCTGTTCACCGCTATAAGTCCAGTGTGTGCCCAGTGAAAAGAAAGTGTTGTGGCAAGTGTGGTTTGCAGAATCACTTTGCCAGGGCGTGCGCAAACTTTGAACGCAGGAGCCATAGGGGTGAACCAGGTGTTGCACAGAAGACTCCAACAATAGTACACACTGTCTCCCTGGACACTACAGGGAGGATCGGGTGTGATGTCATGCTCGATGGCATTGAGGTTCCATTGCTTGTGGACACTGGAGCAGTTATCTCCGTTTTAAACCTGGCGACCATGAAGAGTTTGTTTCCCCACCGGTAGATAAAACAACAAGGGAGAGACTATTATGGCTATGGATGGAACAGACTGGCAGTTTTGGGATTTGTGGAGATGGAGGCCCGTTACAAGTCTGTTGTTATGCCCCAGGCCCGCATTCATGTCACTGCTAGGGGGGTTAACGTCATGGGCTGTGACCTCTTTTATAGCCTGGGTTTCTCCATTGCCAACATGTCGGGCGAGAAGTGGTCGGGATGTGGACTGTAGAGCTGACCGACTCCGCTGGTGGATGAGTGTGGAGGTGCGGGAATCAGACTGGCTGGACACGAATAACATGGGAGAGCATGTTCGGCGCCATGCATCGCTGCCTTGACAGACCCGATGCCGGTCTTTCTGTTGCCCTGGATGAGGGAGTGGGATGGCACGACGGGACCCCAGGGGCGGCCTTTAAGGACGAGGAGCCCATGCCAGATGCTGAAGGAGCGAGACCGAAGAGCATGTGGATAAATCGCTCGAGTCGATGGTCTACCATGGATGACATGAACCGGACCCGTGAGTCGACTGGATCAGTGGTGGAGACCAGTTGCGATCAGTGTGACCCGGGAAAGAAGAAAAGGGCTTCCCTGCGGGCTGGAGATGTGGTCCGACCCAGGGTCGAGGCCCAGATGAGAGGGGATCATGGTTCACACGAGCGGCGTGATGACAGGAGGCGGTTCCAGGTGGAGGCTACCCGGAGTGATGGGTATCTGCGCTTGTCTGACCAGAGCTGGAGGCACCCAAATGAGCTGTGTTGGGCGGTGGAGGTGAAGAAGCGCCGCAGCGGGAGCCCTGTGGTCAAGAGATGGAAGCAGTCAGAGAAGGACCCATCAAAGGACTGAGAGTGCTGTTTGTCTTTATTTTCTGTCTATTGTTTATGTGTACCTTACTCTGGTCCTGATGTGTTTAATTTACTGCTGGTGTGGTACCCCGATTTAGTTTAAAAAAAAAAAAGGGGAATTGAAAAGAGGAAAGTTGTGCTAACTAAGGAGATTAATGATACCTATGAGAAAATTTTACTGGTCTGTATTGTGAATGCAAGATTTTATTGGCTTAAGTGAAAGTGAATTGTTGATGTGTAGAACTGTCATATGCTGAGAGCTGTTTTACTGTAAAAGTTGGTTTTAAATGCCCGAGTTGGGGTGGTGGGGTGTATCTATCCTGTTTAAGTAAGATAAGATAAGATAAGCCTTTATTAGTCCCACAATGGGGAAATTCCAGGATTGCAACAGCACAGGGATAGCAACACTCAGAGCAACAATCAGAAGGCAAGAAAAAAAACAAGAGCAGCGAGTATACATATATACATATAAACATAAATATATAGACACACGATGCGGAGCATTGCAGCTAGATGGAATAAATATATGAACATATAAACACACACAGTGTGGAGCATTGTAGCTAGATAGTTGACCATTTGTATAAATTTACATACCCGACATTGATTATTGCAGGATGTGCCCATTGTGGTGTGAGTGTTGGGGGGAGGCCGCCAATAGTCTATGTGTGTAATTTTGTATGTGTTTTATGTGGAGCTGTTCTGGGGATTGTTTTAGGTTAAGACCACGGCTTTATTTTCTTTACGTGTTTGGCAGCAGAATAATCCGCCCAGTTGTGTGGGGGTGCTGGCAATCTACCCGGCCCCCCAGCCTTAGTCGTATGCATGGATAGGAGGTTTATTTGTTTCTGTGATTATTTTGGCTTTAGAGTGTGAGTCAGGAAGCCAATTCAGGTGGGCTATCTGTGTGCTTGGCATTTTTTTTGAAGGGGGGGAGGAATGTTGTGTACGTAAATAGGCTGTATTAGTAAGATGGTGGCCAGGTTGGACATGGGATAGGCTAGGGTGGTTAGCTACTGGTTTCCGGTGGTGACACCACCCCTAGTATAAAGGAGGTGGGCAGAAGAGGCTCTGCCTCTTTCGTCGTGGGAGCCACCTGGCATGCAGGCGAGTGCCGTAAGCCTATATATGTATGTGACGTGTATTCTAATAAAGCTCTGTTAACTAAGTTAGTTGTGGATTCGTCATTGCCCAATTATGGATGTAACAGTTTAGTTTTTTTTTTTTTAAAAATCAACATTTATGAATAAAATGTTTACAAATTAAAATCAAATTGTTGATCATGAATTCTAATTTCTTGTTTTCACAATTTAATCCAAACAATATAGTGGTGTCTGCTAAGGGAGAAATAATATTCTTTGAATAAAACCAATATCACTCCAAAAAATACTTACAACCTCACATAAAAAAAAATAAATGTTCCAACCTCTGTCTGGATATTACACGCTTGTAACTGTATGTGAGCTGTTCGTTTTTAAGTTTGTCTATCAGTTTTTGTTTTTTTTTAAATTTTCCTCTTGTTTAAACCTTAGTAAAATCATTTCCTTAGTGGGTCACTACATCATCTCAATGGGTTGTTGTTCAGAGTGATGAGTACTATGAGTATGGTGCATATTGAAATAACTTTACTGTCAAAATTATAAGTAAATCACAGACAAAGTCCATAAAATCTGTACAGAGTGTTTAATTTCCTCACATATGGATCCTCACAAAATCATTTCCTTTAGAAGCCACGGAATAATTTCATTGGATTACTGTTCAGACTGACCTACATACACTATGTGTGTAATACATTTTCAAAAACATTTACTGTTAAAATTATGAAAAAATGAAAGCCAAAATCCATGAAATGATCTATACCGATTGGCTCATTTCTTAAACTTTGAACCCTCATAAAATCATTTCCTTTAGAGGTCACAGAATAATTCTAATGGATTAGTGTTCAGACTGACCTGCACTATGAGTCTGATGCATTTTCAAAAAAAATTACTGTCAAAATTATTAGTAAATTAAAGCCAGAATCCATGAAATGATCTATACCGAACGGCTAATTTCTTAAACTTTGAACCCTGATAAAATCATTTCCTTTAGAGGTCACAGAGTAATGCCAATGGATCATTGTTCAGACTGACCTACACCATGAGTCTGAAGCATTTTCAAAAAAAAAAAAAATACTGTCAGAATTATTAATAAATTAAAGCCAAAATCCATGAAATGATCTACACTGATTTGCCAATTTCTTAAATTTTAAACCATGATAAAACCATTTCCTTCAGAGGTCACAGAATAATTCTAGTGGAAGATTGTTCAGTGACCTACACTATGAATCTGATGCATTTTCAAAAAAAAAAAATTACTGTAAAAATTATTAATAAATGTAAGCCAAAATCAATGAAAGGATCAATACCCCTCTCATGGATTGCCACTTTATTGTAGTGGGGGGTTTGCGTTCCCCAGTGATCCCAGGAGCCACGTTGTCTGGGGCAATTTGCCTCTGATAGGGTCACCCAAAACAAACTGGTCCTGGGTGAAGGGCCAGACTAAGAATGATCCAACAGGCTCTCATGATAAATACTAGATCAAGGATTCAGTGTACCCTGCCTGTAATGGGGTTACCGGGGCCCCACCCTGGAGTCAGGCCTGGGGGAGGGGCTCGATGGCTAGCGTCTGGTGGCCGGGTTTCCACCCATGAGACCCGGCTGAGCTTAGCCCGAAGGAGTTACATGAGTCCGCCCTCCAGTGGGCTCACCACCTGCAGGAGGGATCATGGGGGTCCGGTGCTATGTGGATTAGGTGGTGGTCAAAGGCGGAGACCTTGGCAGACTGATCCCAGGCTTTCTAAACTGGCTTTTGGTAAGTGGAATGTCACCTCTCTGGTGGGGAAGGAGCCTGAGCTGGTGCATGAGGTTGAAGGTTGAAGTCTGAACAATAATCCGTTGGAATTATTCTGTGACCTCTGAAGGAAATGATTTTATCAGGGTTTAAAGTTTAAGAAATGGGCCAATCAGTATAGATCAATTCATAGATTTTGGCTTTCATTTTTTTCATAATTTTGACAATAAATATTTTTAAAAATGTCTCAGACTCATAGTGTAGGTCAGTCTGAACACCAATCGATTGGAATTTTTCTGACCTCTAAAGGAAATGATTTTATGAGAGTTCAAAATTTAAAAAATGGGCGAAGAAGATGGATGGATGGGCCTGTCATAAACTCTCCATGCGCTTTTCCACAGCGCACGGAGGAGAAGGATGGATGGATTTATGCGCAGGGTTATCACCAAACACATATTTATTGACAAGACACAGTTGCAAACTAAAGACTTACAGATAGGATGTACACAAAATGGCTGATGCAGGAGCGAACAGCGGGCAGACCACCGTGTACTGTGGCCACAGGAAAAATAATACAAATTACACACATGCGCTCGGGAGAGCGAGGAAGACATTAGGAGGCTCGACTGACTAGGGGGAGCAAACTGGGCAACAGCCTGAGCGTAGCAGTAGCACTGCAGGGGGGGGGGACACACTATCAGATAAGCGTAGCAGAAAATACTGCACAAAGAAACGCCAGACAGTTTACTCACACGAAGGAGCAGTCCAAAAAGTCCAAATCTCCCTTGGGCACGAACAACAAATCCTTCCAGATGTGACGGGCACGCAACAGCAAACAATCATGTGACCCGTATAATGGTCCAGCGGTGTTTGACTAGCAAAGAGCTGCTTATGTACAAACACCGCTGGCCTAACAAATTGGGAACATCTGGGCGAGGCGCGGGAAAGATAATTACAGGGGCTGGGAACAGCTGATGGAAATAAGGAGAGCGAGGGGGCGTGGTTGGACCGGCAGACTGTCAGCAGTGTGGGAGAAAGTAGGTCATGGTGGTTGTCTAACAGCTGCTGGTCAGGCAGTAGCTAAGGAAAAGAGATTAGTACACAGGTGGGAAAACAAAACAACATATAACCAATAACGGTCAGAACCGAGCCCGCAGGAGAACCAGGCTCGGTTCATAACAGGGCCAATCAGTATAGATCATTTTGTGGTTTTTGGATTTAATTTTTTCATAATTTTGACACTAAAATTTTTTGAAAATGCATCAGACTCATAGTGTAGGTCCGTCTGAACACTAATCCATTGGGATTATTCTGTGATCTCTAAAGGAAATGATTTTATGAGGGTTCAAAGTTTAAGAAATGAGCCAATTGGTATTGATCATTTCATGGATTTTGGCTTTCATTTTTTCATACTTTTGACAATAAATTTTTCGGACAATGCATCAGAATAGTAGTACACATCAATCTGAACACTAATCCATTGGAATTTTGACCCAATATGCATCCATTAGCGAGGCTCTGAGCGCTGCTTTAAGCGACCTGTGAAAACGCTCACACAAACCATTAGCCTGCAGGTTGTATGCAGTGGATTTTGACCCCCAGGCTGTCGGCCATCACGGACCAGAGTTCCGAAACAAATTGCAAACCGTGCAACCCAAGCCAACATAAACGCACAAGCAACCTCGGCAGACGTGGTGGAACTCAGTGGAACTACCTCCAGCCAACGCGTAGTGCGGTCCACGATTGTTAAAAGGTGTGCCCTTTGCCCCTGTGACGGCAGAAGGGGACCCACTAAATCCATGTGCATGTGGTCGAACCTCCTGGCTGAAATTTGAAAAAGCTCGAGGGGGGCTTTGGTGTGCTTGTGCTCCTTAGCCCGTTGGCATGTGACGCATGCTGCGGCCAATTTTTTCACATCCCTGCTTAAGCGAGGCCAGACAAATTTGGACCCCACCAGTTTAACCAAAGCTCGCATGCTGGGATGTGAAAGGGAGTGG
This sequence comes from Pholidichthys leucotaenia, assembly GCA_020510985.1. Classification (NCBI taxonomy): domain Eukaryota; kingdom Metazoa; phylum Chordata; class Actinopteri; order Cichliformes; family Pholidichthyidae; genus Pholidichthys; species Pholidichthys leucotaenia. The sequence continues at coordinate 246,186,079 of CM035849.1, forward strand.
ATGGACTCAAAAACGCGGTGGTGCCAAGAGCTCGGAACCACCGGGCGGGGGTGGCCAGTGGAGACGTCGCAGAGCAAGGGAGGGGGGACACCCTTCTTGTACCACATTGTTCTCCAGTTTTAATCCAATAGCTGTGAACTGAAGCGTGGGAATGTCTGCATCCCCAGTTTGGTCTGCGGCCATTGCGGAAAAATCGTTACCCATGTAGAATGGAGAGACCACCACTTACGACAGGCAGTCCACCACAACGTTAAATTTACCGGCTACGTGTTGGATGTTGGTCGTGAACGCCGAAATCGCGGCCAAATCGCAGAGATGTACTGCTCCACCACAGCTCCTACCGCGACACCCAATGCGTCTGTGGTGAGCGCTATTTGCACTCATTAGTGGTTGAAGTGGTTGTAAAAACTGACCATCCCACAAAATTCCTGCAGTGCCCTCACTGCCTGCGGATGTGGAAAATCTGACACTGCGCATACCTTATCCGGCAGCAGGATTGCGCCCTCCGGCGAGATGCAGTGGCCCAAGAAGTTGATTACTGGCAGCCCGACCTGACACTTCGCCAGATTAACAATCAGCCCATGCACTTTCAACCGTTGGAAAACTTGTTTGAGATGGACAAGGTGCTCCTCCTCTGACGCGCTAGCCAAGAAAATGTCATCTAAGTAGACGAAAATGAATGGCAATCATGGAGCACCGCATCCATCGTCCTTTGGAAAGTCTGTGCTGCGCACTTTAACCCAAACAGCATGCGTAAAAACTCGAAAAGACCGAAGGGAGTTATTACCGCCATTTTGGGAATGTCCTCTGTGCAAACCGGGACCTGGTGGTAACTGTGGACCAGATCCACTTTTGAGAAAATGCGCGTCCCAGTGAGGTTCACAGAAAAAACCTGGATGTGCAGGATGGGGTAATGGTCATGTTCCATGGCATTGTTCAAGCGTCAGAAATCGCCGCACGGCTACCACGACACCACAACGTTAAATTTACTGGTTATGTGTTGCATGTCAGTCGTGAACTCTGAAATCACGGCCGAATGCTGTTGTTGACGAGCCGACCACGGTTCTGAGACTTTGGACATCACGTAGGTCAGGGGTTTGTGATCGACAAACGCAGTGAACTCGCGACCTTCAAGCCAGAACTGAAAATGACATGTAGCCAGGTGGACAGCCAACAACTCCCTGTCGAAAGTACTATACTTACACTTGTTGTTGCACAAAGTACGGCTGAAAAAGGTGAGGGGCTGCCACAAACCAGAGATGTACTGCTCCACTATGGCTCCTACTGCAACACCTGATGCGTCTGTGGTGAGCGCTGTTCACGCTCATGGGGCTGGTTGGGCCAGTAAAGCCGCGTTGGCGAGCGCCGTTTTGGCGCCTGTGAAAGCCTGGACCCGATCAGGGGTCCAGTCAATGCTATCTGCAGGTTTCTTCTTTTTGAGCACGCCGTACAGCGGTTGCAGCAGCTGGGCTGTGCAGGGGAGGAAGCGGTTGTAAAAATTGACCATCCCCCCAAATTCCTGCAGTGCCCTCACTGTCTGCGGATGTGGAAAATCTGACACTGCGCATACCTTATCCGGCAGCGGGATTGCGCCCTCTGGCGAGATGCAATGGCCCAAGAAGTCGATTACTGGCAGCCCAAACTGACACTTCGCCAGATAAACAATCAGCCCGTGCACTTCCAACCGTTGGAAAACTTGTTTGAGATGGGCAAGGTGCTCCTTCTCTGACGCGCTAGCCACCAAAATGTCATCTAAGTAGACGAAAAAGAATGGCAAGTCATGGAGCACCGCGTCCATCATCCTTTGGAAAGTCTGTGCTGCGCACTTTAACCCGAACGGTATGCATAAAAACTCGAAAAGACCAAAGGGAGTTATTACCGCCATTTTGGGAATGTTCTCTGTGCGAACCGGGACCTGGTGGTAAACGTGGACCAGATCCACTTTTGAGAAAATGCGCGTCCCAGCCAGATGCACAGAAAAATCCTGGATGTGCAGGATGGGGTAATGGTCATGTTCCGTGGCATTGTTCAAGCATCAGAAATCACCGCACGGCTGCCACGACCTATCAGACTTGGGCAGCATGTGCAGCAGGGATGCCCAAGGACTGTTAGAACGCCTAATGATGCCTAAGCATTCTAAGTTAGCAAACTCCTCGCACGCGATGGCTAGTTTAGCCACATCGAGGCGGCGAGGGCACACAAAAATGGGCGGACCTTTCGTGGTGATAAAATGCTCGACCCCATGCTTGGTTACCGTAGCAGAAAAAGTGGGCACCGTGAGCGCTCGGAACTCGGACAGCAAACGCTGGTACTTACCCCCTGGAGCTAGAACACTAGCATGCATTGGTGGCCCAACTTCCCAAGCTATGCGGGGCAAGGACGAAAAAAATACAGCGTCCACTAAATGTCTGTTGGCAACATCAACAAGGAGACCGTAAACACACAGAAAATCAGCACCTAAGATGGGGACTGAACATGCAGCTACCACAAAGTCCCACTGGTAATTGTGTCCATGCAAACATACAGTCACCGTCCCTTCTCCGAAAGTCCTGATGTGGGATCCATTGGCGGCCGTTAAAGCCGGGCCACAGCCTTCTGCCAGCCTGTCTGCGCTGACCGGCAAAATGAGGGTCTTCTGGGAGTCAGAGTCTACCAGAAAATGTATCCCAGAACGTGTGCCCTCAATGAAGAGCAGCTTCTCCCTGTTGCCAGTGATTACAGCTACTACTGATCGCTGGCTGTCCCATTTCCTGGCTTTTTGAAGCTGCACGGTGGCAGACAACATTGCACTTCTGCGCCAAAACAGCAGTAATATAAGCACAGCGTCCCATTCCTGTGTCTCCTGGTGGATGTCCCGGCAACTACCATTGGCTCCTTGACCTTGCTGGGTTCCACTGGAAATCCCGGTCTCACTGCATGAACACTGACAGCCTTGTTTGCCAGGATGATGCGGTCTGCCTCCTCTGCCAGTACGCGGTAGTCCATGGCCGCTAGCAGCAGTGAGTTAGCGAGGATCACTCGCGCCACAGCTGGTAGGTTCCTGAGGAAGAGGTGGGCAAACAGGAAAGATCTGTCATCTGTACCCATTAGCGCTAGCATGCTCTCCATCAGTTCCACAGCTGATCTGTCTCCTAGCTCCAAGCGGGTGAGGAGCTTTTCTGCCCTTGCTCTGTCCGAAAGAGTATAACGGCACAGCAGCAGCCACTTGAGAGTGTCGTATTTTCCTTGGGCTGGCGGGGCTCAGAGTAGACTCATTGCTTGCTGCTTGGAGCGCGCATCCAGTGCAGCCACCACATGATGATATTTCATGTCGTCTGTTGAGACTCCGCGGAGGGTGAACTGGGATTCTACGTGTATAAATCAAGCGGCCGGGTCATGGAAACAAAAGTCTGGGAGTCTGACTGCAATGGTGCATGCAGCGGTGGGAGACTCCTGTGGGAGTATCTCCATGGAGGAGCTCGGTCCATTTTCCATTTCACGTCTCTAGGCCACCATTGTGGAGGATGGAATCAGTTGAGACACGAGCTGACGATGTGGAGATGAAATAACCAGACCGAACTTTCCAAGCAGACGAACTTTATTTCACTCTCACATCTTCCAGAATCAGAACATTAAACATTTGTAGCAGGGACTCTCTCTTTTATATCCCAAAACACACCTCCCTGCTACCTGAGGTCCTGCATTCACCATCCACTCCCCCAAGACAATTCCCCTTACCTCCCAGCCCTTTGATCTCCATGCTCTCTCAGTCTGAGAGGAAAACTACTGAACTCTACAGCATGGGTCCCCCATAACGACACAGAACTTTATTCACCTCCAACAACAGAACAGACTAAATCTGGATGCCAAAGCAAACGTCTTTATACCACTTTATTTCTACCTTTGGCACCCAGGGTGAACACACTGACACGTGTCAGAGAGCATGTACACACATCCATATACATGTCACAGAGCATGGCGTAACACAATACTTTCATGCCCTGGAGTCCTCAGGTGTGAAAAGCATCTTACCTCTCCACAATACATCCCACACCTGGCACAGCGAGGGTGACGGCGCATCTTTATTCAGTTTAATACCCCCCAGCGTCTCACTTCTTTCCTTCATTACCATCTCTCCTTTTCCTTCCCCCGATACCCCAAAGTCCTGGGTGGAGTGCCATCTCCTATTGAGTCACTACAACATCATAAAGGAGTTTCTGAACAGTAATAAAGTTTTATCTGGTTTTAGAAAATGACACAGTACAACAACAGCAACTCTTAAAGTTTTTAATGATTTTATTATTTCTATTGATAACAAGCAAAACTGTGCAGCCCTCTTTATTGACCTCTCTGTTATATTTGGCATTGCTGCGTCAATACCCCTTTAAGGTTGCCATGGTTACTACATGCCAAGTTCTGTTTATGTTTTACGCAAGTACTTTTGATGGCAGTTATAAGCTTCACGCCAGTGAGTTAGGAGTTAGTCAAGTGTGAATAAATGGAGCATGCTCCACCTAGAGCTGTGTTTGTTGTGTCGGTTATTCCCATATATAACATTGGCAACAAAGATGACTGACTGTTCCCTGCTCCTGCCCTCTCCTTTCCTGGCCCTTCCCAGAGAATCACCTGTACCCAGGACCCACTGGTTTGCTGCTTTTGAAACATATCTCTTAGCCACTGGGTTGGACGATGTCTCCGACAGGAGGAAACATGCTGTCATGACTGATAGTGATAAGCTCACGTGCAAGGCAGCTAACACCAGAGGAAGACACTTCAGACGTGGAGTAAAATGCTGAACACAATTTTATTGAAAAAACACACAACAGTAAAGAACGTGATGCACGCCGAGGGAGCACACATCCTGTAGGGGAGAGAGGCAAGAACTGATTAGAGGAGAGGAGTTTAACCGAGATAAATGGGCAAATGGTGAGATAATTCTTACGAGAGATGAGCAGAGAGCCCAGCAGGGAAATCCAGCAAGGAATTGGAGGAGCCAGCGGGGCAGGGCTGGCGGACGGTGAGGAAGGGAAGGAGCTGGGGAGAGTCTGACCAGGTGGAGAAGGCAGTCCAGGGAGATGATGGCAATGAAGGCAGGTGAGTGCACTGCAATCCCGGGGACACACCGCTGAGATGGCAGCAACCTGAGGAGAGAGGAGGAGAAGGGAGATTAGGCTGAGCTTCAGTAAATAATTTCAAACCTTAGCTTAAGGCAGCAATACCCAACGGTCCGGTGCTGACGCATTCACAAACTGGTCCTTTTAAGCGTTGGCAGTGAAGAGGCAGCAGGTCCACTCACGCAGGTGTGTTGATGACCTGCGGAGCCACGAAACAGATTAAGGACCTCCCACAGAAGGGAGGGAGAGCGTGCTCACCCGATCATAACAGTGCCCCCCCTAAGGGGCGCCTTCTGGTGACCCACCAGGCTTGTTGGGATGAGCCCGGTGAAAGGCTTGGACCATCCCCTTGTTGTGGAAATAGGAACCAGGGATCCATGGTCTCTCTTCCAGTCCATAGCCTTTCCAGTGAACCAAGTACTGTAGGCTCCAGCCCTGGCGGTGAACAACCAGAATCCTGTGGACGGTATAGGTGGTCTGGCCATCGAGGATCCAAGGAGGAGGAGGCAGCTTGGGGGGGGGGGCAGAGAGGGCTGGCGGAGAGGGGCTTGAGCTTGGATATGTGGAATGTGGGGTGGATACAGCGTGTCGGTGGTAGTTTCAGATGGACTGTCACGTCATTGATAATCCTCAAGATGGGAAAGGGACCAAGGAAGTGAGGTGACAGCTTTCTAGACTCTGTCTTCACAGGAACCTGATCCACCAACAATCACACGCTCTGACCCACTGCATACTTGAGCGCAGGGACCCACCTGCGGTCAGCACACTGGCGATTCCGCTCGGCCGAATGGAGAAGGGCAACTAGGGTGGATGTTCACAAGTGGTGGCAGCAGTGAGTGTGGGCCCCCACTGATGGCACGGCTATGTCCCTCTCTGCCATTAGCAGCAGGGGGGGAGTGTAGCCCATAGATGCCTGGAATGGTGTTAACCCGGTGGCTGAAGAGACGGCAGAGTTGTGGGCATACTCCACCGAGATCAGATGGGTGCTCCAAGTGGACGGGTTGCAGGAAGCCACACATCTCGGGGCTGCCTACAGGGATTAGTTAGCATGCTCAGCCTGCCCGCTGCTCTGAGGGTGGTAACCGGAAGTGAGACTGACCGCGGTGCCCAGAGAAAGGCAGAAGGACTTCCACACTTGGGAGGTGAATTGGGGATCCTGGTCAGACACAATGTCCAGAGGGGTACCATGGAGGTGGATAACATGACAGGTGAGAAGATTGGCAGTCTCCGACGCAGAGGGCAACTTGGGAAGGGGCACCAAGTGGATGGTTTTAGAGAGACGGTTTATAATGGTGAGGATGACCATGTTGCCCTGCAAGGGAGGAAGGCCCGTAACGAAGTCCATGGCGATGTGTGACCAAGGGCGACTGGGAACCGGCAGGGGGTGCAGGAGACCGGCGGGGGTAAAGAGTCCAATTTGTTCATAACACAAACTTGGCAGGCCTTGCCGTAGTCCCGTCCGTCCATCTGCAGTGTAGGCCACACACCTGCTGCACCAGATTAATAGTACGGGAGATCCTGGGGTGACAGGCAAAGTGGCTGGTATGCCCCATTGGATGACGTCACTGTGTAGGGTGGATGGAACAAACAGATGATCATCAGGGCCCCCCTCGGGCTTGGGCTTAGTGGACTGGGCCTGCCGAACCCTCTGCTCAATTTCCCATGAGAGGGCACCAAGAATGCAGGATGAGGGCACAATGGGCTCAGGAGGAGAAGAGGAAGATGAGAGGTCGGAGGTGAACTGCGGGAGAGAGTGTCAGGCTTAATGTTACATGACCTGGCCCAGTAGGTGATCATCAGATTGAATCTCAGGAAGAATAGGGCCCAACGGGCCTGCCTGGAGTTCAACCTGCGGGCCGACCCTAAGTGCTCTAGATTTTTGTGGTCAGTCCACTCGATGATGGGATGAATGGCTCCCTCCAGCCAGTGCCTCCATTCCTCAAGAGCCAATTTAATGGCCAGCAGCTCTTGGTCTCCTATGTTGTAATTCCTCTCGGCCGGAGTTAACCACTGACAGAAATATGCACATGGGTGGAGCTTCTGATCAGAAGCTGGATGCTGCAAGAGGACAGTGCTCACCCCTGAGTCAGAAGCATCCACCTCAACAACAAACTGGAGCTGAGGGTCAACCTGCGCCAAGATGGGTGTGTTGGAAAATAGGGCTTTTAATTCAGTGAAGGCCTGCTCCGCTGCCTCAGACCACTTAAAGGGGGTTTTGGTTGAGATCAGCTGAGTCAGGGGCTGAGAAACCCTGCTGTAGTTTCTGATAAACCTACGGTAGAAATTAGCAATGCCCAAAAGGTGTTGGAGCTGTTTCCTAGACTGTGGGGTAGGCCAATCAAGCAACATCTTCACCTTGGCTTGGTCGGCCCTCAGATCCCTTTGGCTACAATAAAGCCCAGGAAGGAAGTGGAGCGGGTGGAAAACTCGCACTTTTCGGCCTTCACAAAGAGCTGATTTTTCCGGGAGCCATTGTAATACAGCCCAGATGTGGACTGTGTGTTCCTTCGGCGTGCGGGAAAAAATTAAAATGTCATCGAGGTATACAAAAACGAATTGATCAACCATATCGTGGAGGACATTGTTAATCATGCGCTGGAAGACAGTGGGGGGCATTCGTGAGCCAAAACGGCATCACTAGATATTCAAAGTGCCCCAGATGTGTTTTGAACACCGTCTTCCATTTGTCCCCCTCGCGTATGCAAACCAAATGGTAGGTGTTGCGCAAATCAAGCTTAGTAAACACCCGCGCGCGCTGAAGGAGCTCGAACGCGGAATTGATTAGGGGCAGAGGATACTTATCCTTAAGAGTTATCGTGTAAAGCTCGTGGTAGTCGATGCATGGATGCAGGGATTTGTCCTTCCTCCCAACAAAGAAAAGAGCGCTGAATGAGGCCAGCACTCAGAGAGTCCTTGATGTAACTTTCCATCGCCTCCCTTTCCGGCCCAGAAAGGCTGTAGAGCTGGCTGGATGGCAACCGCGCACCCGGGAGGAGGTTGATAGCACAGTTGTAAGAGCGGTGTGGTGGTAAAGAGAGTGCTCTCGACTTGCTAAAGACCACCCCAAGGTCATGGTAGACCTCAGGCACAAGGCTAAAGTCCGGCGGCTCCGCTGGAAGGGAGGTGATGGGAAGTGAAGGTGAACAGGTGGCCGAACTGAGGCAGGAGGATAAACAAAAGGGACTTCAGGAGGAAACTGAATTCTGTGCCCAATTGATAATAGGGTTGTGTTTCTGGAGCCAAGGGTAATCCAGAACCACTGGAGAGGATGAACTAGGGAGAATGAAGAACGAGAGAGACTCCCGATGGCTCCCGGAAAGAAGGACGGACACCGGCTTCATGCGCTCGGTAACGCTCGGTATGCGCTCGGTAACGGAGGCTAGGTTACAGCCGGATAGCGCCGCTACATTTAATGAAGCCGGCAGTTTAACAGTGGGTATACCTATCTCCTGTATGAGCCACAGTGAAATAAAGTTCTGCTCAGCCCCTGAATCAATTAATGCCGAGACCTTCTTCTTGGCCCCCGGTAACTGGATAAGAGCCGGGAGCGAAAAGTTACCAGGGGGATTAGTTGAGTGACTGCCTGCCAGACCCCCCATGACTCTGCGTTCAGCAGATTCGGGAGGAGATTGAAGCCTAAGCAACGGGCAGAGTGATGTGTATTTTGATCAACCCGTGTAAATTGTGCTGTAGATCCTGCAAAGGTGGGGGGGGGGGGTGATGTAAGGGTGTAATGTGTATGACTGCCCATTATGGACATGAGGGCGGTGTGTGTGTGTCCCTTCTTGACATAGTGTGTATGACTGTCCATTATTGACTTAAGGTTGGTGTATGTCTGTTCTTGGGTGTTTCAGGGGGAGTGATGTGGCGTAACATTATGTAGCTCACATATTCCTTGGCAGAGACCCAGACATGAGGGAACTTTGAGCTCACAGTGTGTATTGACATCACGCCCCAGATGGACATTGAGTCTGGACCCCCTGCGGCCTAGAGGAGAAGTGAGAAGATCTGAGAGTGAACCTGAAGAGACTGCCTGACTCATAGGGTCAGACAGAGAAGCCGAGAGGACAATGGGGGGATTAGTTATGAATGGAATTCTGTGTTTGATGTGAATGTGATTTGTGTCTGTTGTAACTGTGGGGAGACTTGAATAACGAAACCGAATTGTCTTCCATTCCAGTTTATTCAAGAAATCATTCCACTGTCTGCTCTTATTCTTGAGCAGCGAACAAAGAGAGTGAACACACCAAAGTTCTCTCATTTAAACATTCTCACATCAAACCATTTCCCTCGCGGGGGAAATCACACATCTACATCAAAGTCTCTTTATTCACATTCATTAGCCTTTTATTTACATAACTCCCCCTTCTCTCCTCTCGAGCCTCAGTGGTCAGGAAGTCTTCTGTCCCCTGTCCTCCGCAGGGGGTCCAGGCTCTGTGGCTCCGCACCGCAGGGGGCTGGCTCTCCTTCATCGTGAGGTTAAATCACATATGCAGTGTCCAACATATACATGTCTCACAACACAGCCATATAACCCCCCCCCAAACGATGAAGAACAGACTAATTCCCAAAATTTAATAGCACCTTACTCACTACTGAATAATCAACACCAACATTCAGTCTGTGCGCCGCTTGGGCTTCAGCCGTCTGCCGAATCTGCTGTGCGTTGGCCCCGCCTTGCCTGCGGTGCTGTTCTGCTTCGGGTCTGTTGACTGAGGAAGAGAGTGGTTAATTGCCCTCTGCGGGGGCCTGCCTCGTCGAGGCGCCACCGCGACCGGTACAGAAGCGTCCTTCATGACAAAAGCAGGTTTTAGTCTGTCAATGCTGACTGTCTCTTTTCTGTCTCCAAAATCTAGCACAAATTGCTTATCACCTGCCTCCAGCACTCGAAATGGCCCTTCGTAAGGTGGTTTGAGCGTTGCTTTAAGGGCTTCGCGCCTGACAAAAACGAAATCGGCATTTTTCAAAGCCTTGGGGACGAAAACTCGTGGAAAAGCGTGATGAACCGGACCCGGGAGCGTGTCTGCCCCCGTGCCGACTAACGGTCCCAGAGCAGAGAGAGGTGGGGGCTCTGGGTGCTCTGGTAAAAACTCGCCCGGCAGCCTCAGAGTTTGTGCGAATACCAGCTCCGCTGGGGAGGCGTCTAAGTCCTCTTTAGGCGCAGAACGCAACCCTAATAAAACCCATGGAAGTTTATTTACCCAATCTGCATCCGTGAGCGACGCTCTGAGTGCTGCCTTCAAAGACCTATGAAAACGCTCGCATAAACCATTAGCCTGAGGGTGGTAAGCCGTAGTGCGGTGAATTTTGGCTCCTAAGCCGTTGGCCATCGCTGACCACAGCTCAGAGATGAATTGCGGTCCTCTATCGGACGTAATGTCCGACGGAACCCCGAAGCGCGCCACCCAAGCCGTTAAAAAAACGCGAGCCACCTCCGCGGCCGTGGTCGTCGCAAGTGGGACCACTTCCGGCCAACGTGTGGTGCGGTCCACCATTGTCAAAAGATACGTGAACCCCTGTGATGCCGGTCGGGGGCCCACAAGGTCGACGTGCACATGGTCGAACCTTCTGGCCGGAATGCGGAACGGTTCTAACGGGGCTCTTGTGTGCCTGTGAATTTTGGCCCGTTGACAGGAAATGCAGGTTTTTGCCCATTCCTTCACGTGCTTGCGCAGGCACGGCCAAACAAACTTTTCCGCCACTAGTTTCACCGACGCGCGCACCCCCGGGTGCGCCAGTGAGTGGACCGAGTCAAAAACACGGCGGCGCCACGTGGCCGGAACCACCGGACGCGGGCGCCCCGTCGACATGTCGCAGATCAGGGGGGGCATACCGGTTTGTAAACACTTGCTCTCCAGCCTCAACCCTGTTGGTCCAGACTGGAGCGCGCGCACGTCTGCGTCCGCCCCCTGGTCCGCTGCCATGGCTGCGTAATCTATACCCACGTGCACCGGGGCTGCGCGCGCCACCGTGCCGCTCTCCTGCGGCGCGGTCACGGTGGCCCGTTCTGCCTCTGCGCGTGTTGGGGTCGTGAACGCGCGTGAGAGACAATCCGCTACTACATTGAATTTGCCCGCGACGTGCCTAATGTCAGTGGTAAATTCCGAGATTGCAGCCAGCTGCCTCTGCTGCCTGCCGGACCACGGATCTGAAATTTTGGCCATGGCGTATGTGAGCGGCTTGTGGTCCACATAAGCGGTGAAGCACCGTCCTTCCAGCCAGAACTGGAAATGACGAATAGCCAAATGCAGCGCCAACAGTTCTCTGTCAAACGCGCTGTATTTTCGTTCAGCCGCGCTTAAAGATTTGCTAAAGAAAGCCAAAGGCTGCCAAACTCCGGCTACCTGTTGCTCAATAACGGCCCCTATGGCTAAATCTGAAGCGTCTGTCGTCAGCGCGATACGTGCTGCAGGGTCTGGGTGGGCCAGGAGCGCAGCGTCAGCTAAGGCTTTTTTAACCTCTGTGAACGCGCGCTCCCGCTCCGGGGACCATTCGACCGCCTGGGTCGGCTTTTGTTTTTTGAGCGCGGCATATAACGGTTGCATGATTTGAGCTGCGTGGGGCAGGAACCGGTTATAAAAATTCACCATCCCCAAGAATTCCTGTAGTGATTTGACCGTTTGTGGACGGGGAAAATCCGCTACCGCGCGTACTTTCTCTGGTAACGGAACCGCTCCCTCCGGGGAGACGCGGTGACCCAAAAAATCAATCCGCTCAACGCCGAACTGGCACTTGGCTGGGTTAACTATTAAGCCGTGCTCTCCCAGCCTCCTAAAAACTGCTGTGAGGTGCGTTTCGTGTTCGTCCTCTGAAGTACTCGCGACCAAAATGTCGTCGAGGTACACAAACACGAAAGGGAGATCGCGTAACACGGCATCCATCATCCGCTGAAATGTTTGCGCCGCCCCTTTGAGACCAAACGGCATGCGTAAAAATTCGAAAAGTCCGAACGGGGTTATTACCGCTGTTTTAGGAATGTCCTCCGGTTGGACCGGGACTTGGTGATAGCCGCGAACTAGATCAATCTTTGAAAAAATGCGCGCCCCCGCCAGGTGCACCGAAAAATCCTGAATGTGCGGGATGGGATAACGATCGTGTGCCGTAGCGTTGTTTAGCCTGCGGTAATCCCCGCACGGTCTCCAGGAGCCATCGGCTTTCGGTACCATGTGCAGCGGCGAAGCCCATGGGCTCTTCGACCTACGAACGATGCCCAGCCTCTCCAGGCTGGCGAACTCCTCGCGCGCAATGGCGAGCTTAACTGCATCCAAGCGCCGAGCTTTTGCAAACACGGGAGGACCAGAAGTGGGGATAAAGTGTTTCACCCCGTGCTTCGCGACCGTCGCTGAAAAAGTGGGCACAGTGAGCGCTGGAAATTGGGTGAGGAGTGTGTGAAACTTACCACCTGCTGTAGCGACGTGGGTCTGTACTGGTGGCGGGGGACACTCGAGCTGAACAGGGGAGAGAGTAAAAAGAGAGTGCATTTACCAGCCGTCTATTAGCAAGATCAACTAACAGATTGTGTGAACACAAAAAATCCGCGCCCAACATGTTGAAACTCACCGCCGCTATTACAAAAGTCCATTCATATGTGCGGCCATGTAAGCATAAAGGCAAGGTCCTTCTCCCGTAGGTGTTGATGTTCGAGCCATTTGCCGCTGTAGCTCCGTTACCGTGGGGTCCAGCCACCCGGTCCGCGTATGTTGGGGTGATGAAGCTCACTTGTGCTCCGGTGTCAATGAGGAACACTCGTCCGGAGCGCGCATCCGTGATGTAGAGCAGCTTGTTGCGTTCTCCGAGGGTCGAAGCTGCTAGCGACCCCCGGTCTTGCCGTTTCCCGAACTCCTGAAGATGCAGGGCGGCACACACCTGCGTGCCTTCTCTGCGAACCTCCGATGGTAAAAGCAGAGATCTTCTCCTCCGCTGTGTCGTGCCCGCGCCTCTGTCGCCGGGCTATTGGCTCCCCCTCGTCGCGGTCGTGTTGCCGCCGTCGTCGGCCAGTCTGGTTCTGCCGCCTCTGGCTCCCCGCTGTCTCGGGTCGCTGCTGTGGTTGCTTGCCCGCCGCAGGCGTCCAGGATCCCATCTGCCTCCTGGGCCAGCTCCCGGAACTCCTCCAGGGTGTGACACTTTTTGCCGGCCAGCGTGCTTCTCGCATGCGCCGGGAGGTTGGAGAGGAAGATGAACTGAAAAATGAAATCATCGTTGTCCAAACCTCTCAGCTGTATCATCTCCTCCATCAGGGCGCTCGGCCTGTGTCCACCTTGGTCTAGCAAAGACAGGATCCTCCTCGCCCTCACTTCAGCCGAGGGGGTGAAAAACTTGATGAGGGTGGATTTCAGCTTGCCGTACCTGTCGGTCGCGGGTGGCTGCTCCACCAAGCTTTGCACGCACCGAGCTGTGCTGTTGTCCAGTTTAGCGATGACATGGTGGAACTTAGTGTCATCCACCGTTACTCCTGCGAGCGCGAACTGCGACTCTGCTTGCAGAAACCACGACCGTGGGTTATCCTGCCAGAAATCAGGCAGCTTAACGGCCACTGCGCTCGCCAGCTCTGAGCGCTGTGAGTCCGGGACCCTGAGAATTTCTTCGTTCATTCTCAACGTCGTCAGTCACCAATGTGGGGAGACTTGAATAACGAAACCGAATTGTCTTCCATTCCAGTTTATTCAAGAAATCATTCCACTGTCTGCTCTTATTCTTGAGCAGCGAACAAAGAGAGTGAACACACCAAAGTTCTCTCATTTAAACATTCTCACATCAAACCATTTCCCTCGCGGGGGAAATCACACATCTACATCAAAGTCTCTTTATTCACATTCATTAGCCTTTTATTTACATAACTCCCCCTTCTCTCCTCTCGAGCCTCAGTGGTCAGGAAGTCTTCTGTCCCCTGTCCTCCGCAGGGGGTCCAGGCTCTGTGGCTCCGCACCGCAGGGGGCTGGCTCTCCTTCATCGTGAGGTTAAATCACATATGCAGTGTCCAACATATACATGTCTCACAACACAGCCATAGTAACAGTATAAAGGTATGAGGTTTATCTCAGCTCGCTCTCTTCATTCCCTGACTGAGAGAGGAGCTGTAGGACTTGATATGGAATAAACCTATACTGAAAAATCATTCAGTCTCTTCATTTCGAGTTTCCTACACCAGCTGTTGTTATATTTGTATAGTTGGAAATTGTTTGTATATATTGTTCTCTTTATCTCTATAAATAACAACCATTATTGCTCATTTCTTGCCTCCAGCTATTTCATTCCACACTCATTTTAATTCCCTATTGTAACCCTTACGAACCTAGCAACTGGTCTACACTTAATAATTTCCCTTACCTAATTAACATAAGGCAAGGGTTACACAGGCAAAATATTCCGTGTGGCGGCAGAGTTCAACAGGTGGGAAGCAACTGGGAAGTGGAGAGGAGCAGGCATTGGGGGACGGTGAGGAGCAGAGGCTGAAGCTGGTGGAAGGCGGGGAGGAGGCACTGGAGCTGGAGGGCGGTGTGGAGAGGATCCCAGAGCTGGAGGACGGCAAGAAGCTGAAGGCGTCTGCACTATGAGATTCTTCTTTGTCGGCACAGGTACAGACGGGAGGGAGTTTCTCACTAGCCCGCAGAGTATATGTTGTAAATTGAGAATAGAGATAAGATAAGATAAGATAAGATAAGCCTTTATTAGTCCCACAATGGGGAAATTCCAGGATTGCAACAGTACAGGGATAGCAACACTCAGAGCAACAATCAGAAGACAAGAAAAAAACAAAAAAAAACAAAAAAAACGAGCAGTGAATATACATATGTACATATAAATATATAAATATATAAACACACAGTGCGGAGCATTGTAGCTAGATGGAATAAATATATAAATATATAAACACACAGTGCGGAGCATTGTAGCTAGATGGAATAAATATATAAATACACACAGTGCGGCGCATTGTAGCTAGATGGAATGAACAGCATAACCGTCTACTTAGTTATCCTACATGGTATGATTATGTACCCATACATATTGTCACCCTCCGTAGTGACTGGTATTTTCCTAGTTGTATACCGGGGGGGACCATTGTGCAAGTCTATTGCGTCTTTTGCATTCAATACTATTAGTTTGTCATGTTTTTTTGCTATCTCTGCGAGCAGCCCTGCCTAGGTTATACAGTCTGACAGCCGTAGGTAGGAAGGACCTGCGAGACCTCTCGGTTGCGCACCTAGGATGATGTAGTCTGCTGCTAAATGAGCTCCTCAGTGTGTTCAGTATATCCTGCATAGGGTGGGACTTGGACTCCAGCAGAGATGACAGTTTAGCCACCATCCTTCTCTCTCCCATCTCCTCCACTGGGTCAAGGGGTTGCCCCAGGACAGAGCTAGCTTTCTTGATCAGTTTGTTCAGTCTCTTCCTATCGGCTGCTGTAATGCCACTGCCCCAGCAGACCACTCTAAAAGTCATGGCTGATGCCACCACTGTGTCGTAGAATGTCTTCAGCAGCGCCCCTTGTACACCAAAAGACCTGAGTCTCCTCAGTAGGAACAGCCTGCGCTGTCCCTTCTTGTAGAGTGCGTCGGTATTGTGTGACCAGTCTAGTTTATTGTTCAGATGAACACCCAGGTACTTGTAGGATGTCACCATCTCGATGTCTGTTCCCTGGATATTTACTGGTGCTGTGAGGGGTGCAGCAAGGACAACCCCGGCAAGGAAGATGAGGAGACTCTTGAGTCCCAGATAGCTCTGCAGGCTATGGTATGCCTCTGTTACCTCCACCACACTGCCCAGGAATCGCAGGGCTGCCTCAGGAGTATGGGGAGTGTGGGAAGTGCAGGCATCCAAAATGAAATCCTCAATGAGCCGCGCTGCCCAACACTCGTCCTCTTCCAAGCCATACAACTTGAAGTCCATGTCTGCAGAGTCCTTTGGTGGCGCCATTCTGTCAGAAGGCAACCTCTGGCAGACAGGAAGAATGACTCCTTCAGGTGGGTAGGACTTTAAGTGCAAAATGATTTATTAAACAAGATAAATAACACAATTCAGCATGGGGGCTGGGAACCAAAAGAGCAGACGATGAACACAACCAGAGAGGAAGTTCTGTAATAATGCCGCAAAGAGGAAAAGAAAGGCAGTGTGGGGAGCGTGCGCTCCCCTTGGGGGGTCTGCCGCGTCGAGGTGCCCTCGCTACCCGTACAGACTCGTCATTCATCACAAAAGCAGGTTTCAGTCTGTCGATACTAACTGTCTCTTTTCTGTCTCCCAAATCTAGCACAAAATGCTTATCACCTGTCTCCAGCACTCTATATGGCCCATCATATGGCAGTCTGAGGGTTGATCTTAAAGCCTCGTGCCTGACAAAAACAAACTCAGCATTTTTTTAAAGCTTTGGGAATGAAAACGCGTGGAAAAGCGTGATGAACGGGGCCCGGGAGCATGTCCGCTCCCGTGCTGACTAGCGGCCCAAGAGCCGGGAAGTGGGTTGGCTCCGGGTGTTCTGGTAAAAACTCGCCTGGCAGCCTGAGAGGTTGTGCGAACACTAACTCCACTGGGGAGGCATCTAAATCCTCCTTGGGCACAGAACGCAACCCTAATAAAATCCATGGTACTTTGTTTACCCAATCTGCATCCGTGAGTGACGCTCTGAGGGCTGCCTTCAAAGACCTATGAAAACGCTCGCATAAACCATTAGCCTGAGGGTGATAAGCGGTAGTGCTGTTAATTTTTGCTCCTAAGCCGCTGGCCATCGCTGACCAAAGCTCAGAGACAAATTGAGGCCCTCTATCGGACGTAATATCCGACGGAACCCCAAAACGCGCTACCCAGGCCATTAAAAAAGCGCAAGCCACCTCCGCAGCCGTGGTCAATGCCAGTGGGACCACTTCCGGCCAACGTGTGGTTCGATCCACCATTGTCAAAAGATGTATGAACCCCTGTGATGACGGTAGGGGGCCCACGAGGTCGACATGCACGTGGTCGAATCTCCTGGCCGGGATGTGAAATGGTTCTAAAGGGGCTCTCGTGTGATTGTGAATTTTAGCCCGCTGACAGGACATGCAGGCCTTTGCCCACTCCTTCACGTGCTTGCGCAGGCTCGGCCAAACAAACTTTTCCGCTACCATTTTCACCGAAGCGCGCACTCCCGGGTGTGCCAAGGAGTGGACCGAGTCAAAAACGTGGCAGCGCCACACGGTCGGGACCACCGGGCGTGGGCGCCCGGTCGACACATTGCAGATTAAGGGGGGTGTACCGGTTTGCAAGCATCTGCTCTCCAGCCTTAACCCTGTTGGTCCAGACTGGAGCGTGCGCACATCCGCATCTGCACCCTGCTCCGCTGCCATGGCTGCGTAATCTATCCCCACGTGAACTGGGGCCGCGCGCTCCCGCGCTGCTACTTTGCTGCGCGGCCGTGGTGGGGTAATCTGCCTCTGCGCGCGCCGGTGCCGTGACCGCGTGCAAGAGGCAGTCTGCTCGTCGTCGGCCTCCGTCGGTCTATGATGACCATGGAAGAGAATCCTGAACATCTACTCTGCTGGAACAGCACCGCCTGTGGCTGAACAGGCCGATGCGCACCGGTGTTCTACCTTCCAGCGTTGGGCGTTGGTAGGATTCAAGCCTGGGCAGGAAGATATGGAGGACAAGATGTTACCCATGCAGCATGTCCCCCCTCTCCACGTCACTGATGAATCCAAAGGAACAGCAGGGCTGCTATAGTTTGGCACCAGCGCCGTCGCAGGAGCTGCCAGAACGATGTTGAGCACAACAGAGAACTGCCTTAGGGACTCCGACTCCGGATTTTTCCTCAGGGTTGACTCCCGAAGCCTTTCCCGTGACTGGGTGTGCCGCAAGGCAGCGGAGGTTTGAAATCAGGGTTTACCTTCCCCTAGATGGGCTACCTTCCCAGGTTGACGAGCCACCATCTACCCGAAGCATCTGGTTTTAAGGCGCCAGAGATCCGCCCTCGCCCCTTCTCCTATTAGTAAAAGCAGTTCCGCCGGGCTTAGAGACTAAACCACACGGGCAGGCTAGGAGTTGGACTTAGTTGTCAGAGGCTTTTCGAGACGCACGCCATAAGGAGCATTTTATGAGCACTGGGAGCTTAACCCCAGTACCGCTCCTGGCTATGACAACCTTGGAACCGGCAGTCTGCTACTACGTTGAGTTTACCCGCTACGTGTCGAATGTCAGTGGTAAATTCCGAAATTGCGGCCAGCTGCCTCTGCTGCCGACCCGACCATGGATCTGAAATTTTGGACATCGCATACGTGAGCGGCTTGTGGTCCACGAAAGCGGTGAAATGCCGCCCTTCCAGCCAGAACTGGAAATGGCGAATAGCCAATGAAGCGCCAATACAGCGCGTCCCTGTCAAACGCGCTGTATTTTCGCTCGGCCTCACTCAAGGATTTGCTGAAGAAAGCCAGCGGCTGCCAAACCCCGGCAACCTGCTGTTCTATCGTGGCCCCTATGGCCACCTCTGATGCGTCGGTCGTTAGCGCGATTCGTGCCGATGGGTCAGGATGAGCTAGGAGCGCAGCGTCAGCCAAAGCTTTTTTTACCTCTGTGAACGCGCGCTCCCGCTCTGGGGACCACTCGATAGTATTGGATAGTTTTTGTTTTTTTAGCGCGGCGTATAATGGCTGCATGAGCTGCGCTGCGTGGGGCAGGAATTGGTTATAAAAATTCACCATCTCTAAAAATTCCTGCAATGACTTGACCGTTTGTGGTCGGGGAAAATCCGCCACTGCACGCACCTTATCCGGTAACGGAACTGCCCCTTCTGGGGAAACGCGGTGGCCCAAAAAATCGATCTGCACGACGCCAAACTGGCACTTGGCTGGATTAATTATTAAACCGTGCTCTCCCAACCTCCTAAAAACCACAGTGAGGTGTTTTTCGTGTTCTTCCTCTGAAATACTGGCGACCAAAATGTCGTCGAGGTAAACAAACACAAACGGGAGATCGCGTAACACAGCATCCATCATCCGTTGGAACGTTTGCGCTGCCCCTTTAAGACCAAACGGCATGCGTAGGAACTCAAAAAGTCTGAACAGGGTTATTACCGCTGTTTTAGGAATGTCCTCAGGTCGGACTGGAACTTGATGGTAGCCGCGAACCAGGTCTATTTTTTAAATAATGCGCGCCCCCGCCAGATGTATTGAAAAATCCTGGATGTGTGGGATGGGGTAGCGATCATGTGCTGTGGCGTTGTTTAGTCTGCGGTAATCGCCGCACGGTCTCCAGGAGCCGTCAGCTTTCGGGACCATATGGAGCGGCGAAGCCCAAGGGCTTTTCGAACGGCGAAGGATGCCCAGCCTCTCCAGGCTGGCGAGCTCCTCGCGCGCTATGGAGAGCTTGGCAGCATCCAAGCGCCGAGCCTTCGCAAAGACGGGGGGACCAGCTGTAGTTATAAAATGCTCCCCCCCGTGTTTCGTGACCGTTGCTGAAAAAGTGGGTACTGTGAGTGCTGGAAACTGGGTGAGGAGTGTGTGGAACTTACCACCTGCTGTGGCGACGTTGGTCTGTACTGGTGGCGGGGACACTCGAGCTGAACAGGGGAGAGAGTAGAAAGAGAGTGCATTTACCAGCCGCCTATTGGCCAGATCAACTAACAGACCATGTGAGCACAAAAAATCAGCTCCCAACATGTTGAAACTCACCGCCGCTATGACAAAAGTCCATTCATACGTGCGGCCATGTAAGCGTAAAGACACAGTCCTTTTCCCGTAGGTGTTGATGCTCGAGCCATTTGCCGCCGTCGCTCCGCTACCACGGGGTCCAGCCAACCAGTCAGCATAGGTTGGGGTGACGAAACTCACTTGGGCTCCGGTGTCTATGGGGAACTCCCGCCCAGAGCACGCATCTGTAATGTAGAGCAGCTTGCTGTTTTCGCCAAGAGTCGAAGCTGCTAACGACCCTCGGTCTTGCCGTTTCCCGAACTCCTGAAGCTGCATGGCGGCACACACCTGTGTGCCCTCTCGGCGAACCTCCGATGGTAAAAGCAGAGATCCTCTCCTCCGCTGCGTCGGGGCCGCGCCTCTGCCACTGAACCATCACCTCCACCGCGTCGAGGCCGCGCTGCTGCCGTTGTTGGCAGGGTTGGGTCTGCTGCCTCTGGCTCACCGCTGCCTTGGGTCGCTGCTGCCGTCTTCTGCTCGCCGCAGGCGTCCAGGAGCCTCTCTGCCTCCTGGGCCAGCTCCCGGAAATCGTCCTGGCTCTCACAACGTACCCCCGTCCTCTTGTGGTCCAGACCCATTGTCCCCTTCGGTCGTGAGGTCAATCTCCATATGTAATCTCAGCATCCACTTTATGCTTAAACATATGTAGGCACAGACTTCCGGGAAGATGGCGGAGAGACATAACACTTAAACAAAGAGCTCTCCCTAGCCGGATTAAAAATCATCGGTAAATGGCCAACTCGACATAAACGAATCAATAAACTAAGGGATGAAAACACGAAGGAACCGGGCACAAGGACAAAAACAGGGTAAAATTGAAGAATTCCTCTCCAACAACGCAGGAAAAACCGCTGTACGCAAAGCCCAAAAAAACGAGATGTCCACAGCAGAGAAAATGGAGGACACCAGACTCGACAACATGAACGCTGGCATCGCCAGTTTGGGTGAAGAGTTGAGAGAATTCAAGCGACAGCTACAACAGGATTTAGCGGCTCTTAAGGAGGAACTGAAAAAAGAAATTAAGGAGGAAATCATGGACCTCCGAAGAGAAATGGAGCGTAAATTAACGGAAAACATGGAGGAGCTGCGCTCCCAGCGGGCGTGTATGACAGAAGCGCAGACCCGAATTTCGGAACTAGAAGATTGGAAAAGCGAGGCAAACGAACAACTACAGACCCTGACGACGCAAACGCAGAGGATGCAGGAGAAAATAAACGACTTGGAGAGCAGATCCCGACGAAGCAATATGCGCATCTTTGGAATTCCGGAGGGCATTGAAGGCAACTCAATGACAAAATTCATGGATCAGTTCTTAAAAAAAGAACTGGAAATACCCGGAGAAACGGATCTGCAGATTCAACGGGCGCACAGAACACCGGCACAGAACCCGAAAACAAACTCTCCACCCAGGTCAGTTGTGGTAAACTTTGTGAAATATGACATAAAGGAAAGAATCCTGACGCAAGCATGGAAAAAAAAGATACGAATCGGCGACAAACAGGTATTTTTTGACCATGACTACCCGACAGAAATCGTGCAGCAGCGGAAGAAATATGCCAATATTAAAAAAACGCTGAAAGAGAAAAAAATTAGATTCCAAACGCCGCTAACGAAAATGAGGATTCATTGGGAGGAAGGCACAAGAACCTACAACACGGCCGAAGAGGCAGCGCGGGATATGATGGAGCGGGGCCTTGAGGTGAGCGTGCCGAAGGAGACGGCTGGAGCAGCGGCGGCCCTGAACGCACCACGACAGACGGAGTGGAGACGAGTGAACGGCGGAAGAAGGGGGAGAGACGTAGAGCAGCGGGCCCAGGACAAGCTACAAGGCTTTCAACTGAAAGCCTAGATCATAACAAAGATTAAGAAAGGCACAGAAGAAATGAAGGCCAAGAAGACAAGGTAAAAGAGAAACAGACGGCTAGGAGAGGTTTAAGTGATATTTGTTGGACATTTCTAGACTTATGACTATTACTTTGATAGTAATTAGAAGTCTAGGGAGGGCCCTTCACTCTGTGAAGACAAACCCCCCACCCACCAACAGGGACCAGTGGGCAGAAGAAAGGCCCAAAGTACGGAGGTCGAGTTTTTTTAATGTGTTTTTATATAAATATGTGTTATTTTTGTTGTTAAAGGGGCTAGGAGCACAAGTTAAAAAAATGGAAAAACATGAATATGGGTAAAAATCTTAAGATAATGACACTAAACGTGAATGGTCTGAACTCACCTGTTAAAAGGGAAAGAATAATAAGAGAATTCAAGAAGGAAAAAGCTGAAATTATATTTATGCAAGAGACACATTTGAGCAAGGCAGAACATGTGAAACTAAAGAGATTTGGCTATAAGAACTCCTACTACAGTTCATTTAAGGGAGGAGCAAAAAGGGGGGTTATGATACTAATCTCAAACAAAATACAATTTGAAAGTGAACAGGAAATCCAGGATAAAGAAGGCAGGTATGTAATAATAAAGGGAAGAATAGATGGTATGCAGATCACATTAGTGAACATCTATGCCCCACCAGAAAGTGACAAGGGTTTTTTTCAACATCTGTTTGATCTCATAGCAACACACAGTGAAGGAGTCCTAATTTGTGGAGGAGACTTAAATGCTGTCATGGATCATGAAGTTGACACAACAAGTGTTAAGAAGACAAAAAAACATGTAACAAAGTTCATAAGAACCTCACTGGCAGAAATGGGTATGGTAGACATATGGAGGGACCTACACCCACTCGAAAAAGACTATACACATTATTCAGCAGCCCATAAAGTACACTCTAGAATAGATTACTTCCTTATGAATGAAGGTGACAGACACAGGGTGAGAAATTGTTGGATTGGAGGGGCAGAAATATCAGATCATAATCCTATATACATGGAAATATATTTAAACAATAGAAAACGACAAACAACATGGAAACTTAACGTAGGACTGTTAAATGATGAGAAAATGAAAGAAAGAATAAAAATAAACATAAACGAATATATCCAAGAGAATGACAATGAAGAAGTGGACCCAGCAATACTATGGGACGCACTAAAAGCCGTGTTAAGGGGTAAATTAATTGTTGAAACAGGAAAAGCAAATAAGACTAAACTGGAAGCGTATGAACAAAGATGTGAGAGACTGAGGGAATTAGAACATAAACATCAAAGCACAAATGATCCAAAAATATATCAAGAAATTAAAGAAGAAAAAACAAAGATAAAAGAAACACAAATGGATGAAATTGAAAGGAAAAATAGATATCTAAAGCAAAAATATTATGAAACGGGGCCAAAAGCCACAAAACTGCTGGCAAAACGGTTAAGAAAACAACAAACAATGAATAATGTATACAAGATTAAAGACCCCACCACAAATAAAACCACAGTTAACCCAGAAAACATCGAAGAAATTTTCCATAATTTCTACCAAGAACTATACTCGCAACCTGAAGAAACAAATACTAAAGATATCAAAAAATTTCTAGACACATTGGACTTGCCATCAATAGGAAATCAACAAAATGAAAAACTAACAGCAGAAATAACACAAGAGATCAGAGATGTGATTAAGTCACTTAAAAACGGTAAATCACCAGGTAGTGATGGATACCCCTCTGAGTTTTATAAACTGTTTATAGAAGAACTCACGCCACAACTCCTAAAGTCATTTAATTGGACGCTGAACAACAACAAAATACCTCCAACATGGAACGAAGCAATCATTTCAGTTATTTTAAAACCAGGGAAAGATAAAGAACAATGCGGAAACTATAGACCAATCTCTTTATTAAATGTAGATTATAAAATATACACAACAATTATATGTAAACGAATAAAGACATTCTTGACGGAATTGATAGAAGATGATCAAACTGGATTCATAGAGGGATGCCAAACACATGACAATATCAGGAGAACAATACATATAATTAACCAAATACATAAAGAAAAGAAAAGCGCAGTAATAATGAGTTTAGACGCAGAAAAAGCATTTGACAGGGTTAACTGGAAATTCCTATATAGTGTACTGGAGCGCTTTGGATTTAACGAAAAATCAGTACAATGCATAAGGACGCTATATCAAGAACCTGTGGCAAGAATCAAGATAAACGGTAGCTTAACAGACAAAGTAAATATACAAAGATCAACTAGGCAGGGATGCTGCTTATCGCCCTCCTTGTTTGCTCTGTTCATAGAACCATTGGCTCAAGCGATACGACAAAATAAGAAATTAAAAGGTGTAACAATAAAGGGGGCGGAACACAAGATCGGGCTATTTGCAGACGATATTATAGTTTACCTTGAACAACCAGATAAATCAATAATGGAAATGATGAACTTGATAGAAAATTTTGGAAAATTATCAGGATACAAGATAAACATAACAAAAACACAAATACTGACATTCCACTATAACCCTCTAAACCAGATAACTGATAAGATCAAACTAAACTGGAAGCAAAAAGAAATAAAATACCTTGGAGTGAACATACCTAAAGACCTAAGCAAAATATATAAAGCAAACTATGATAGGTTGGAACAAGAAATAAAAAAAGATATTGATAGATGGTCAATCTTAAATATGGATCTGAATTCAAAAATTGAGACAGTCAAAATCAGCATACAACCTAGATTACTTTACCTCTTCCAGGCTATACCAACAGAGATTCCAGATGCCCAATTCTCAAAGTGGGACAGGATGATATCGAGATTTGTTTGGGGAGGTAAAAAACCAAGAGTGAAATATAAAACCCTCCAATTACCAAAAGAGAAAGGAGGCATGGGCCTACCGAGTCTAAAGGAATATTACTACTCAGCACAAATAAGATATATCATATGTTGGTGCGACGAGGGATATGAGGCAAAATGGAAAGAAATGGAAAAGGAAATTGAGGGACTCCCAGTACAAAGCATAATAGGGGATAAAGATGCATATAAGCAAATCAAACAAATAGACCCAATCACTAAATTTACTTTAGAACTGTGGTATAAAATAGTACAAAAATATAATATAAGGGAAGACATAAAACTATTGAAATGGGTAGCATTTGACAGTCAGTTTGAACCGGCAAAACAAGATAGGGGATACAAAAATCTGGTGAACAAGGGAATCACAGCATGGGGCAATATCGGAAAAAAAGATCTTGGGAGCTTTGTAAATATCAGGAGAAAATTTAAATTAGAAAGATCGGAATTTTTCAGATATCTGCAGATGAGAGATTACTATATGAAGAAGATTAGGCATAACCTCCAAACAGATGTGAACGAGATTATACAACTTATTTTAAGCTCATATGCAGGAAATAAAATAAGAATTATTTCAAAACTATATCAGAAACTTATGACAAACAATCATACAAGTAACTATATAAAGGAGAAATGGGAGAAAGAGCTCAATTTAAACATAACAGAAGAAAGCTGGCAGGAAATATGGAAAACACAACACACATCAACAAATTCAAGGGCATGGAGGGAATTTGGATGGAAAAACCTGATTCGCTTTTTCATTACACCACAGATTCAAGGAAAATATTCAAATACCCAATCTTTATGCTGGAGGGGATGTGGGGCTCAAAATGCAGACCACTCACATATGTTTTGGAAATGCTACAAAATATCATCATTTTGGAAATCTATGCATGTGACAATACAGAGGATATTAGGATATAATATACCAATGAACTGTAACCTGATGTACTTATGTGATCTTAAAAAAGACAGTGTTATACAGGCTGAGGACAGATATCTAGTTAAAATCTTGTTGATTGCATGTAAAAAAACTATCACAAAAAAATGGCGATCAGAAGTTCTTCCTGACCAAGAACAATGGACTGACATTGTTGAGGACATACGTATGATGGAAAAACTAACATATCGACGAAGAATGCAAGAAGGAATATGGGAGAAAAAATGGCGGAAATGGACACACTACAAAGTGCAACAACGAGGCAGAAATTGAAAGAATAACCAAAGACACTGAAAAAACCAGAAGAATTAAGAGATGGAAACTAAAAACTTGATGCTCCAACATTTGTCCCCCCCCCCTTTTATTTTTTATTTTTATTTTGTTTATTTTTTTTTATTTTTCCCTACCCTAACCCCTTTGTTTTTTAAATGTAGAATGTGATCTGAATGCATTATATATGATGAAAAATGAATAAAAATCTAAGTTACAAAAAACATATGTAGGCACAAATACACGGGCTACAGGCAGGGCTATAAATAGGGTCATGGGAATTAACTAAACAACGAACAGCTGGGTAACTAATTAGGGCCAAATGAAAACACACGAGTGGCTGAAGGAAATGGGAAAATGATGGAGGAGACGAGGAAACATAACTGAACTAAGAAACTAAGGATAACCCAATAAACTAATGATAACAGAATTTTGCAAACATTTCAAAAATAACAGAAGGTGTGGACAAGATGTCCAGCTCATGACACCCTGGTCCTTCGTCATGTTTCATATGCATCCCCTGTTCGTGATTGTCTGTACAGCCTGCGCGTCTTGTTCCCTTCACCTGCAGCCACTTCCCTGCTACCCTTGATTGTTTCCCCAGCTGTCTCTCGTTTGAAATTGTCTGTCTTCGTGTATTTGTCAGTGTTCAGTGCCTGTCTGATGTGGCATCATCGTCTGTTTTTCCCTGCCGGTATCCTGTGTCTAGTGTGTAGTTATTTTCCAGTGAGTTTTAGTCTCCCACGACTTTGTTTGTGTTTCAGCTCCCATGCTGCTATTTTGTTTGTTCATTTGTGCTTATTAATAAATCATCATGTTACACTTGTTATAATAAATAAATAGTGAAGATTAGTTAGTTAGATATTACACAAAGTGCTTGCATACACATATCTTTTAGCTACGCACACACACACACACACACACACACAAGTCAAACCCACACATACACCATTTACACATCAGTTGCTTACACACATACACACAAGCTGCACATACACACAGGCTGCACACACACACACACACACACACAGAGGCTCTGCAAGAGGTCTCTGTTCCTGCTTCCATATATGGGCATGAGGGTAGTGTAGGACTGAAGTGGAAGCCATAAAAGTGCTGAGATGAAGACATCTGGAGAGGATAATGCTGAGTGGACCGGTTGAAACCAGTTTGGACAAAAAACAGACTTTTGTTGGGTACTCTTGTTGGAAAGTCACTGGGAAATGCCCAGTGACTTGCCTATATGTAGCTGTGGATTCCTTTGTCTCTCCGCTGGACCGTCACCTTGTCGTGGTGGAGAGGCTTGTGTGTCCCAGTGATTCTCTGAGCCATGTCGCCTGGAGTTTTGTACTCCGGGTAGGGCCACCCTTGGCGAACAGGTCAGAGTTGAGGGTCCAGACTAAGCATGGTCCAAACTGAAGACCCCAACGGCGGAACAGGCTGCTCGTCACCCTGTGATGGTGGATGAGGGCTGCAGCAGGATGGGTGCCTCCGGCTGTCTGGGCTACTTCCTGCCACTGGATTCAGACCCCAACCTGTCAAGTTTGTGTGGTTGCCGTCGGCGCACCGGCCTCTTGACGTTATAAGCGTCACACACAGGCCTCTACCTTTCGGGGAACCCAGATTAAGTCACCCAAGTCCCGTGGCGATGGATGTGTGGCGACAGGGGCAGGAGCAGTGTACTCTGGGAGCCCCTAGTTACAAGGCTGCACATGGGCGGCGGTTGTGTGATGGTCGTCTAGCACTTGGCTTGAGACAGGAGTGTTATTCGGCAGCAGCGGCCGTAACCAAACAGCCCTTTTTAGGATCCCCTCTGCTTGCCCCAAACTGGGGAAGGGGCTAGAAAAGTTGCCCTAAATATAGGCTGTCTCACAACTCGCCTGACTGGATAACTGTGTCCAGTGGGGTCACTCTATATGCGGTCAGAATTCTAAGAGCAAGACACTCAACTTTGCTACATGGAATGTCTGCACTCTACTAGACAATCCAATTAGTGATCGTCCTGAGAGAAGAACTGCTATCATCTCAAGAGAACTCTCCAGATATAACATAGACATCGCTGCTCTCAGTGAGACGTGTCGGGCAGATGAAGGCCAGCTGAAGGAGGTAGGAGGTGGCTATACCTTCTTTTGGAAAGGAAAGCCATCAGGAGAGAGAAGAACACATGGTGTTGGCTTTGCCATCAAAAACAAACTTGTCAACCAACTGTCAGAGCTACCCACCGGCATCGATGAACGTCTCATGACCCTTCGTGTCCAGCTCAGAGGTAATCAGTATGCCACCATCATCAGTGCATATGCTCCTACACTTGTTGATGAGGACAAACACAAGGAGCGTTTCTACTGGGACCTGGATGCTGTCTTCTTTGCCATACCCAAAAAGGATAAGCTGATTCTCTTGGGTGACTTCAATGCAAGGGTTGGACATGACTATGAAGTCTAGGGTGGTACCATCAGAAGAAATGGGGTAGGAAAAGCTAACTCTAACGGTGTCCTCCTACTCAGCAAGTGTGCAGAGAATGGCCTTATCATCACCAATGCCATCTTCATGCAAGCTAACAAATACAAGACCACATGGAAAGACCCTCGTTCCAAGCATTGGCATCTTCTTGACTATGTCATCGTCAGAGCCCGTGACATGTCTGACGTCCTCATCACCAGAGCTATGAGAGGTGCTGATGACTGCCGGACAGACCATCGTCTAGTCAGATCATCCATGTCTCTCAGACTCTCCAGAATGCATTGCAAGCAAAAGGCAGTCTGTAAGAGGCTAAATATCAGTGCTCTTCAAAACCCAGCTAGCTGCATGGACTTGCAACACCACCTTGCTGAAAACCTCTCTGATCTGCCAGATGGCTCTGACAACATCCAGGAGTACTGGCAAGGACTCAAGACTGCCATTCTTAAGGGCTGTGCTGAATTAATTGGCTATTCCACCCGCAAACACCAGGACTGGTTTGATGAGAATGACTTGGAAATCCAAGCACTCCTCAGCCAGAAGAGAAAGGCCTACCATGCATGGCAAAACCATCCATCCATCCAGCCTAAGCTAACAGCTTATCGCAGGCTTAAAGCCAAGGTGTAAAGGAAATTGCGCCACCTCAAGAACTCATGGTGGCAGGCAAAGGCCCAAGAGGTCCAACACCTTGCTGACAAGCACAACATGAGAGGCTTCTTTCAAGCAATGAAGGCCATTTATGGGCCTAGTTTGCGTGGTCCCACACCTCTGAGATCACATGATGGTTCCACTCTCTTCAGGGATGATGTCACTATCAAGCAAAGATGGAAGGAGCATTTTGAGACACTCCTGAACCGTGAATCAGCGGTATCAGATGCTACCATTGAGTCCATCCCTCAGCACCCTGTCAGAGAACCACTTGCTGACCTGCCAACACCTGAAGAGGTCTGTCTTGCAATTAGTCAGATCAAAAACAACAAGGCACCTGGACCAGATGGCATCCTGCTGGAGATCTTTAAAGTAGGTGGATCACTGATTGTGCAGAAGCTTTACCAGCACTTTCTTAAGGTCTGGGAATATGAGGACCTGCCTGCTGAGCTCAGAAATGCTAACATTGTGACCATCTTTAAGAAAAGGGATAAGTCGGTATGTGGGAACTACCATGGTATCTCCCTTCTTTCAATTGCTGGGAAGATCCTTGCCCGCATCCTCCTCAACCCCCTTCTTCCTCTTGCTGAGGATGTACTCCCAGAGTCTCAATGTAGCTTTAGACCATCTCGTGGCACAATTGACATGATTTTCGCAGCACGACAAATCCAGGAGAAGTGCAGAGAGCAACATCAGAATTTGTTCATAGCATTCACTGACCTATCCAAGGCCTTTGACTCTGTCAATCGTGAAGCCCTATGGAAGGTACTCTCAAGGTTTGGCTGTCCATCAAAGTTCATCAGAGTACTGAGATTGCTTCATGATGGGATGACTGCCACTGTCCTCTACAAAGGCTCGGAGTCAGATTCATTTGCTATTTGCACCAGTGTTAAGCAGGCCTGCGTAGTGGCTCCAACCCTTTTTTCTATCCTTGTCTCTGTGATCTTGAGCCTTGTACATGACCGCCTTCCCCCTGGTGTTGAGACTGAATACTGAATGGATGGTTCCATTTTCAACTTGGGACGCTTCCGCTCCAAATCCAAGGTTACCAGAACTGCCTTTTCTGAGCTACAGTATGCTGATGACTGCCATCCTCTCACATACTGAGGAAGATCTACAAGCTACTCTGAATCTGTTCCCCAGTGCCTACCACAACTTGGGGCTCTCCCTCAACATTGGGAAGACCAAAGTGCTTTTTTAGTCTGCCCCAGGGGCGAGTTATCCATCCTCCTCCCCACAAATCACTATCAATGGGGAGACACTGGAGACTGTCCAATACTTTCCCTATCTTGGTAGCCATCTCTCTCAGTCAGTGAACCTTGACGTTGAGATCCAGCACAGGACACAGTGTGCCAGTGCATTCTTTGGAAGACTGCTTCACCAAGTGTTTGCAAATCGAGTCCTGCGGAATGAAATCAAGGTCTTGGTGTATAATGCTGTGGCTGTACCCACACTCCTCTATGGGTGTGAGACATGGGTAACTTACGATTGCCATCTGAAAAGCCTTGAGAGCTTCCATCAACGCTGCCTACGGAGGATGCTACACATTAGATGGGATGACTATCGCACAAATGATGATGTGTTGTCTGTAGCCCAGTCCACCAGTATTGAAGCACAGATCATGAAACACCAACTTCGCTGGGCTGGCCACTGTGTGCGCATGGATGACACCCGTATACCAAAGCAGGTATTCTTTTCCCAACTGTAGCATGGCAAACAAACCCAAGGTGGCCAGAGAAAGTGCTACAAAGATACACTAAAAGCATACCTCCAGAGAGGTGGTATTAATCCAGCAGACTGGGAAGCACTGGCCGAGGACAGGTCAGTATGACACCTTGCTGTGCATCATGCCGCAGCTCTCTTTGAGGAGGCTCGTCTCAAGAAGAAGGCTGAGAAGCGACAGAGGAGGAAGGAGAGAGCACAACACCTTGGACAAGTGACCCCCCATCAAACAACAACTACCTGTCACATCTGTGGAAGGGAGTGCAGGGCTCAAATTGGACTTGTTAGTCATCTAAGAACTCACACCACCTCTTGACACATTAATCCTTTTTCTTTTGTTTTTTTTTTGTTTGTTTGTCTCTTTCTGTATCCCCTTTAGGTAGACATCATCCTCAGTGATGAGGGATTGCCTGCTATTATTATTTCTTTGTGCTGGGTCTTTTCACCAGAGGGGGCTGGGAAGGACCCACGGCCGTGTTCACTGACTCCCTGTGTCATTCAATAAAAGATAAGCTGAGAAATAGTATTCCTACTATGATTATTGGTTGGTTAACTGAAAAGATTCTGCTAACTGTCCAAAATTAATTTTTACACACTGGAGTCCTGCCTGCATGTCTGAGTCCTTTTCTCCTGTTCTACCAGAGGTGCCTTATGACAAGGGATCAGTGTTAGGGCTACTTCTTTTTATAATTTATATTTATAACATTGACCAAAACATGTCCAATGCGAAGTTTCATTTTTATGCTGATGACACAGTGATGTACTGCACAGCCCCCACCCCGACCCAGGCACTTGCCCAATTACAGCATGATTTTAATATTGTTCAGCAGAACTTTTATGATTTAAATCTTTTAAATGCAGATAAAACTAAAGTTATGCTGATCTCAAATGGAAAGGCCAAGCCACAGAACCTGCCCCCAATTGTCACCACTCAGGGTTCACAGGTTGAGACAGTATCATGTTACAGATATCTTGGCATTTTACTTGATGAAGCTTCTCCTTTACTCCACATATCAATCAGCTTTTAAAAAGGATGCAAGTGAAACTAGGTTTTTATTTCAGGATTAAATCCTGTCTTTCTTTTGAATCCAAAAAGAGACTTCTTGTTGCTACTTTTATGTTGGTCTTGGACTATGGTGATGTTTTCTTCTTCTTCTTTTAGATTTGATTGGCGGTTGGCAACCAGCCTACAGGTGGATTACCGCCATGTACTTCACTCTATCTGGTCAGGAGCTGATGATGGTGATGTTTTATACATGCATGCCTCGTCCCAGAGTCTACATGCTTTAGACACGGTGTATCACAGGGCTCTGAGGTTCATCACCAACTTCAGACCTCTCACCCATCACTGCCTGCTGTATGAGCGTGTTGGATGGTCTTCTTTAGCCACAAGTAGACAAAGACACTGGCATATCCTTGTTTACAAGGCTACCCTTGGTCTTCTACCTTCATACCTTCTGACCCTCATCAGTCAGAGTAGCTGTGGAACCTATCATCTCCATTCACAGGATGTTCTTTCTTTGTCTGTCCCAAGGGTCAGAACTGAATTGGGGGAAAAAAGGCATTTATGTTTGCTGCTCCCTTTGCCTGGAATGAACTACAAAAAGGCTTTAAACTTAATGACTTGGTCTCTTTGGTTGCGTTTAAAGGAATGCTGGATAATTTGGAGGCAGAAACATCTGGTTGTAGATGTTCTGTAAAATTTATGGGGTTTTTATGATGGTGATCAGATAGTAATTTATGCAAATGACTATGTTTTTGTAGTTTCATAGTATGTATAGGTGCTGTTTGTAATTTTTGTTAAATGTGCAGCTGCCTCTTGGCCAGGACACTCTTGGAAAAGAGATTTTAAATCTCAGTCAGGTGTTCCTGGTTAAATAAAGGTCAAATAAAATTAAATTAAAAAAAAAACAAAAACGTGTTTATATTGTGTCCCCTTTTCTCAGAGTAAGCCGAGTCAAGAAGGCTGCATTTACAGTGAATACAACCGCTACATCTGAGGTTTTTCTTTGCATAAATTCAAATTCAAATTCAAAATTCAAATGTTTGTTTCAAACTCAGGGTTCATATTAAGAACAAAACTAAAACGAGTAGAAAATAGTTAAATAAATAAATAAAAGTATATACAGATCAGCAGACACTCGGCGCTCTTGTAACAACAATAACATACAATAATGGGCTCAGTATAAAATGGAACGCCACCACTTCCAAATGCTGGAATGAAGTGTGAGTGACGAGTTGACAATTGCTGATATAAGATGATTGTTACATGCCAGCAACCTTCTCATAAAACTGTAAACATTCTTACGTATCAATTCGCCAAAAGACGGAATGTTCACAGACACAAACATCTTGCTTGCACTCGACCTTCGTGGTACATCTAACAACCTTCTTAGGGAGTTATTATATGCAATGCGGATTTTGTTCCTAACAGCAACATTGCTATTAAACCATAAACGCGAGCAGTACATTGAGGTACAGAAGGTCTTGAACAACATACATTTGACATCAGGAGAGCATCTATGGAAATTTCTCAACAGTAAATTTGTTTGAGCATACAGTTTCCTGAGATGCCTGTTACAATCAACATTAGTCTTATCAGATTCAATCCACACACCTAGGTATTTGACTTTTTCAACAAAGTTCAAGCTATTACCACAAAGTGGCATAACAGGATTCGACGTATTGACACCCTTTGGTTTGAAAGCCATACACATAGATTTAGTACAGTTGAACAAGATGTCATTATTTTCACCAAATTTTTCACATACCGAAAGGAGATGTTGCATCGCTGCAGTAGACAAACCTAACAAACAGAGGTCATCAGCGTAGAAAATGTGATTTAACAGTGCACCGTTAAAGGAGCCGCCCACATTAGTATTGTTCAACAGTACACTGAGATCATCAACATAGACATTAAACAACAAGGGTGACAGTATACCACCTTGTTTAACACCGTTGGTCACATGAAATTTGGATGAGGTGACATTGCCCCATCTAACAACCATAGACTGCCTTCTGTACCAGTATAACAGGATGCTAACAATGTAAATAGGAATACCTCGATCGATCAATTTTCTGAACAGACACCAGTGGTTAATCCTGTCAAAAGCTTTGCTAGCATCTAGGAACGTAGCATAGACACTAGTGGAATGGCTTCTGAAGTAGTCAACAAATTCATGGAGTAGGTAAACAGCCTTGTCAGTTGAAAGAGCTGATTTGAAACCAAACTGATTGTCGTTTGTCCACAGATAATCCTCAGTTCTGTTCAGGAATAAACCCTCTAACAGTTTAGATAAAACAAAGGTTTCAGTCAAACAGCTGAGTACAAAATGCCCCAAGCCACAAGTTCATCCTCAACATTTCATGGGGGAGAACTCAAATTACCTTTAACTTTTTCTCATAAAATTGCAGCTGTTTTTTCTCTCAAGCTTGCAACTTTTTCTCATACACTTGCATTTTGTTTCTCATAATCTTGCAACTTTTTTCTCATAAATGTGTAACTTTTTCTAATAAATCATTGCTTTGAAGCTAGCATTTTTTTATTTTAAAGCTTTTTAAATTACATTTATTATACTTTAAACCATGACAGCTTTTATGCAGACATTGTAAAACTTTACGTCATTAAACAAAACTCTAGGGTGTTTTAGCTTTAAACTACAGGGATGGCAACAGGAAATTCTGATTTCAGCTGAAATCTAATTTGGTTGATTGACTTATGGGGGGGGGGGGCAGGGGGGCACAGCCCCCCTGAAGCTGAGAGGTTTTCAGTAAAACAGAAATAATTTAGACTGAAAAAAATTATAAAAAAAAAAAGAAAGAAATACTAGACTTAGATAAATCATTAAATTTAATGAAAAGTTAACTTACTTTTTCTTCAATGTTGTCTCACTGTCTTTAGTCCAACATATTTAACAGTTCCACAAGAGTTTATTACACTATTTACACTGGTCACCAAGTCACTTCTAAGGTAGTCAGCATGTTTCTTCACTTTTGATGCGTGGTCTGACAGTGCCACACATCCACGCGATCCACAGTTACTCAAGTCTTTACAATACACACAAAAAGCTTTTCCGGCCACATCTGGTTTCTTCAGAAATTGTCCGAGTGTTTCTGTTACCTCGTCGAACTTTGAGCCAGTTTTTACCTTTACCGTCACTTTTCTCTCAAGCCAATTCCATCGGAACTTATTTTTGACACTTTTGTCTATTTCTAGCACTGATGACTCCTGATCCTTCGATAAAAATCTCATAATTCTGCTGAAAACGATACCGAAAGCTCAGAATTCCAACACGAACACGCCGCCATGAATTTTTGACAAAGCATACAACGAGCCATTTGATTGGTCCAGTCGTTTGCAACTATCCAATTGCAGGGCCGTTTACAATACAGCAGTAGCTTGAGTACAAAACATCCAGGTTATCGTGGGAGACTTGACCCGGGGAAGTGCCGAGCGCTTATGTAATCGTGTTGATTTTCGCTAAAATCAGTAACAATAAGGTACCTTACCCCCCTAAAATTTTCACAACGGATTTAGACAATTCACAGAAATGATCAATTTGAAAATAAATCGGCAGAAATCCGTGGATCGGCGGAAAATTGCCATCCCTGAAACTAGTATTTACCAGTGACAAATGTTATCTTGTGGGACACATATGTATTGCTTTAGGCCTCACATCTCAGATTAGAACAAAGAACTGAGTCTCCTTGGAGATAACAGGAGGATGTGAAAGTTTAGCCTTTGGTATGCAAGAGATGGCCTTGGGGAATTTCCGGGTGGCCGAAGACTATGAAAAGGAGGTTATAGGATCAAAGAGTAGATGCATTGTTACTTGTGATTGAAATGCAATGTGACTGTGAACTGGGAGAGTCCTGGTATATAAAGGACGAATGCTTCTGTGTTTTTCCTCTTTCTGCTTTGCTGATGTTGGAAGATGTGAATAAACCTGACTCATGAGATAAACTCTGCCTCGTCATTTTCACATTTCCACACTGGTGACCCTAAGACATATCATGGACGAAAGAAATTCCCCCGGGTCAGCCGAGTCAGGAGCTCCCAGCCAAGTGTATGCCGCTACGGTCCAGTTACCGGACTTTTGGCAGGACAACCCGCGCTCCTGGTTCCACTTGGTCAAAGCACAGTTCGCCCTCCGGGGGATAACGGTAGATGACACAAAGTTCTACCATGTGATTGCAAAGCTCGACAACCGCACGGCTTGGCATGTGGAGAGCCTATTGGAGCAGCCACCGGCCAACGACAAATACGGCGGGTTGAAGGCTGCGCTTATCCAGCGCTTCACTCTCTCAGTCGAGGAGAGAGCGGAGAGGCTCCTGGCTCTGAACGACTTGGGAGATGGCACGCCCATTGACCTGATGGAGAACATGCTGAGGTTGAGGGGCTCAGACGACGACGACTTCATCTTCACCCACATTTTCCTCAGGACCCTACCGTCGGCCACGAGAGCAGCCTTGGCCAGTTCGCCGTTGTTGGCCCAGCGGGACTACCGCGCGCTGGCCCAGGAGGCGCATCGGATTCTCAACGCCAGCAAACAGTGCGCGGCCACCACAGCAGCGACGGAGTTCGGCGCGGCGGCCGGAGAGGCGGGGGGCCAGAGACGGCGGTAGCAGAATCACCGACGACGGCGGCGGCGGGGGCCAAGGATCGCGGAGGAGACACCCTCTGTTTCTACCATCGCCGCTTTGCAGAGAAGGCACGCAACTGTATACCACCGTGCCAATTCAAGCGCTCGGGAAACGCCAAGACCGGGGGTCGGTAGCAGCTGCGACCCTCGGGGAGGAGAACAAGCTGCTCTACTTGAAGGATGCACGCTCGGGGAGGCATTTCCTCGTGGACACAGGCTCCCAGTTGAGTTTCATCACACCTTCCTCTGCTGACCGGCTGGCAGTTTCCAGAGGTCCCAAAGTGGCAGCAGCGAACGGCTCGGAGATTAAGACCTTTGGTGAGAGGACTCTGTTTCTGTCTTTACATGGCCGTACATTCGAGTGGACTTTTGTCATAGGAGCAGTGAATTTCAATATGTTGAGGGCTGATTTTCTGTGCTCACATGGTTTGTTGGTTGATCTCGCTAACAGGCACCTGGTTAATGCACTTTCTTTCGATTCTATTCCCTGTACAGCCCAAGTGGCCCCGCCAGCAGCACAAGCCAACGTCACAGCTGCAAGCGGTAAGTTCCACACACTGCTCACTCAGTTCCCAGCACTCACGGTTCCCACATTTTCAGCAGCTGTCGCTAAACACGGGGTGGAACATTTTATTACTACCACCGGCCCGCCCGTTTTTGCAAAAGCTCGGCATTTGGATGCAGCTAAACTGACCATAGCGCGCAAGGAGTTCGCCAACCTGGAAAGGTTGGGCATCATCAGGCGTTCTAACAGCCCATGGGCTTCCCCGCTTCACATGGTCCCGAAAGCTGACGGCTCATGGCGACCTTGCGGAGATTTCCGCAGGTTGAACAACGCCACAGCGCACGACCGCTACCCAATCCCCCATATCCAAGATTTTTCCGTTCATTTGGCGGGGGCGCGCGTTTTTTCTAAGATAGACTTGGTCCGCGGTTACCACCAAGTCCCAGTGCGAGTGGAGGACATACCCAAAACAGCGGTAATAACTCTGTTTGGTCTATTCGAATTTTTGCGCATGCCATTTGGGCTTAAAGGCGCTGCGCAGACGTTCCAACACATGATGGACGCGGTGCTGCGCGATCTCCCTTTCGAATTCGTCTACCTGGATGACATCTTAGTAGCCAGCGCGTCCGAAGGCGAACACGAAAACCGCCTCACGGCAGTTTTCCAGAGGTTGGGAGAGCACGGTTTAATAATCAACCCAGCGAAGTGTCAGTTCGGGGTGGCGCAGATTGATTTTTTGGGGCATCGCGTCTCTCCAGAAGGAGCGGTTCCGCTACCTGACAAAGTGCGCACGGTAACAAATTTTCCCCAGCCACAAACGATCAGGGCGTTACAGGAGTTTTTGGGAATGGTGAATTTTTATAATCGTTTCCTCCCCCGCGCAGCGCAGCTCATGCAACCACTGTACGCCGCGCTCAAAAAACAGAAACCCGCGAATAAAATCGAATGGTCCCCGGAGCGAGAGCGAGCGTTCTCGGAAGTCAAGGCAGCCCTGGCCAATGCTGCATTGTTGGTGCATCCGGACCCAACGGCCCGCATAGCGCTCGCTACTGACGCATCAGATGTGGCTATAGGGGCGGTCGTGGAGCAGCATGTAGCCGGGGCTTGGCAGCCGCTCGCCTTTTTCAGCAGGACTTTGCGCGATAGTGAACGTAAATACAACGCGTTTGACAGGGAGTTATTAGCTCTCCATTTGGCCATTCGCCACTTCCAGTTCTGGCTGGAAGGACGCCGTTTCACCGCGTTCGTTGACCACAAGCCGCTGACTTTCGCGATGGCCAAGGTTTCAGAACCGTGGTCAGGCCGGCAGCAGAGACAGCTGGCCACGATCTCAGAGTTTACCACCAATATTCAGCATGTGGCAGGTAAACTTAATGTAGTGGCACACTGCCTCTCGCGCGCCGTGGCGGCCCCAGTCCGCATAGGGATAGATTATGCAGCCATGGCCGCGGATCAGGCTAGCGACGCGGAAGTGCGCGCGCTCCAGTCTGGACCAACAGGGTTAAGGCTGGAGAACAGGGTGCTGCAAGACGGTATGCCCCCCCTAATCTGCGACGTCTCCACTGGACGACTGCGTCCTGTGGTACCGGCCGCGTGGCGCCGCCGCGTTTTTGACTCGATTCATTCTCTGGCTCACCCAGGAGTGCGTGTGTCGGTCAAAATGGTAGGAGAGAAATTTGTATGGCCGAGCCTGCGCAAACAAGTTAAGAAGTGGGCAGCAGCCTGCGTGGCGTGTCAACAAGCCAAGGTACACAAACACACAAGAGCTCCCTTGGAGCCGTTTCACATCCCGGCTAAGAGGTTCGATCATGTTCACGTGGACCTTGTAGGCCCCCTCCCGCCATCACAGGGGTGCACACACCTTCTGACAATGGTGGACCGCACCACGCGCTGGCCGGAAGTGGCTCCACTGGCATCAACCACAGCCGAAGAGGTGGCGAGCGCATTTTTAACTGCGTGGGTGGCGCGTTTTGGAGTCCCGTCGGACATTGCGTTCGACAGAGGCCCTCAATTTGTTTCCGAACTTTGGTCAACAATGGCCCGCAGCCTGGGTGTCACAATTCACCGCACAACCGCGTACAATCCGCAGGCTAATGGGTTATGCGAGCGTTTTCATAGGTCATTGAAAGCGGCCCTCAGGGCGTCACTTATGGATGCAAATTGGGTAGACAAGCTACCGTGGGTTTTATTGGGGGTGTGTTCTGCACCTAAAGAGGACTTAGAAGCCTCCCCGGCTGAACTAGTTTTTGCGCAGCCACTTCGGCTGCCCAGGGAGTTTCTCCCAGATAATCCTGCGCCAGATAGCTCCCTGTCTCGGCTGTTGCAGCGTGGCATGGAATCGGGCACGCTGCCTGGCCCTGTTCACCACAGTTTTCCGCGCGTTTTTGTACCTAAGACTCTGAAAAACGCGGAGTTTGTTTTTGTCAGACACGATGCTCATCGCCCACCGCTGTGGCGGTGGGCTGATGGACCGTTTAGAGTGCTGGAAACAGGGGACAAGCATTTTTTGCTAGATTTAAGATAA
This sequence comes from Pholidichthys leucotaenia, assembly GCA_020510985.1. Classification (NCBI taxonomy): domain Eukaryota; kingdom Metazoa; phylum Chordata; class Actinopteri; order Cichliformes; family Pholidichthyidae; genus Pholidichthys; species Pholidichthys leucotaenia. Next base: position 246,225,264 of record CM035849.1, read on the forward strand.
GATAAGATAAGATAAGCCTTTATTAGTCCCACAACGGGGAAATTCCAGGACTGCAACAGCACAGGGATAGCAACACTCAGAGCAACAATCAGAAGGCAAGAAAAAAAAACAAAAAAAAACAAACAAAAAACAAACAAAAAAAAAAAAAAACAAGCAAGCAAGAGCAGCTAATATACATATGTACATATTACTATAAAATATATATATACACACACACACACACACAGACACACATTTGGGGGGCAGGAAGGAAAAGATTGGCATTAACAGGCTCAAACCCGCCTTTGTTGTGGCTGACGAGGATGTGCTGTTGGCCAGAGCTCCTCGGCGCGGCAGACCCCCTCGGGGAAATTCCCCAGAACACCCACAGGGACTGACAAACAGTTTTCACCCCCAGACAGCAGCCCCTCAGCATGATGGCGCCGCAGAAGTGGTGAAGCCCACTTACAGCAGATACGGGAGGAGACTGAGGCCCAAGCAGCACGTGGGTTGATGTGTAATGATTTTATCATGACATGCAGACTGTTATTCTGTTGTTCCATCTTAGATGTTTGGGGGGGGGGGGTCATGTGGGACACATATGTATCACTTTAGGCCTCACATCTCAGATTAGAACAAAGAACTGAGTCTCCTTGGAGATAACAGGAGGATGTGAAAGTTTAACCTTTGGTATGCAAGAGATGCCCTTGGGGGATTTCCGGGTGGCCGAAGACTATGAAAAGGAGGTTATAGGATCAAAGAGTAGATGCATTGTTACTTGTGATTGAAATGCAATGTGACTGTGAACTGGGAGAGTCCTGGTATATAAAGGACGAATGCTTCTGTGTTTTTCCTCTTTCTGCTTTGCTGATGTTGGAAGATGTGAATAAACCTGACTCGTGAGATAAACTCTGCCTATATGGCGGAATGAAAAAATAAGCAGCGAACTGAGAGTTTAAAAGGGTGTTTAATATCATTCATCCCGCCATCATAAGACTCACTCCAGCCCTGTGCAGGCGGGCTGGAGTGGGTCCTCAGGCTCTCGTGAGGAGACACAGAATGCGTGTGTCAGCAGCAGTAGTCACAGAGAGTGAACATGAATTTCAGTCAGCTTATATACCCAGTTACAGACAATACATGAAAGGCATGGGACATTTGCATCACAGTAAGGGCAGGAAGCATGAACACAATGCATGAATGGCACATTAACATCACAGTACTGAGCAGGAAAGAGCCAGACGAAGCGAGGCTGCCTGTTGACATTAATACACACATTTCACTGTTATGTTAATCGCTCTAGCCGAGCGCTCTGCTTGTCCCTGTCTGTTGTTGGGGTGCCCCACACACTCCCCCCCCCAGAGGGCCCAGCAGGCAGCTGAGGCCTCGATAGTGCGGCTTTCGTAGCGAGCAGGGAAAGTTCTGTGCAGGCGGAGGTGGAGGGAGGGGGGTGGGGGTAGCAAGTGCCGGCCCGGGACGGCGAAATTGTCTGGGCCGCGCAAAAATTGCCTGTGGATCCGCGATGTTGAGGGGCTGTCCCATTGAACGTGCGGAGGTCCACAGCAGTTGTTTGAAGAAAGTTTGTCTCTGACTCCTCTCGCGGTTAAGTCCTTCAAGGATTAATAGCAGCCATGAAGAAAAACAGGAGCTGCGAGGCTGCGTAGCGGCTGTGAGAAAAAAACAAAAGCAGAGGAACTTGGCGTGTTGACTTTAGGTGCGGGCGCAGCCCTAAAGCCCTCGGGAACAGCTGACGGCTGAATTCCCGTTGTGCGCCGTGGCTGAGACCCATACAAAATCCTGTGAGCGAGCTGCATGTGATGCTTCAGGTGTGTGAGCAGCCCTGAAGGTTCCGTGTGCAGCGGCAAAGGACGCTGGCGGTCTGTGTAGAGCCAGTATGTCCCGTGCGTGGTGCGCTGTCCTCATAACCCCCCGGTGTGTGTGCAGGGGTTCGGTGCATGGGTGGGTCCGCTGTAGAGGCGAGTCAGGGTCAGGGAGCTTGCTGGAGATCAGCGTAGTCGGCGCCGATAATCATCCCTGTTTAGTGTGTTGCGTCGTTCGCTCGTGGTGCGTTGGAGCGGTGCGAGGAAATAGACGATCTTTGTCCCTCGGGCTCGTGCAGATGCGTTGGAGCGGTGAGAGGAAATAGACAATCTTTGTCCCTCGGGCTCGCGTAAATGTGTAGGAGCGCTGAGAGGGAGGAGGAGCAGTGAGAGGGAGAAGACGTTCTGTGTCTCTCGGTCGGTCCAGCGTGGATGTCCCGATCTCAGGCGAGGGTCGCACCGTGACACTATCTGTAGCATTCCCAGTCATGGATGATCTCCGGAGAGTTCGCCTGGTAGTGGCTCTGCGTCGAGGTCTCCCTGTAGCCAAAGGGAGGGCAGTCCATTTGTGTCAGGCTGTTGCGTTCGCTTGTCGTCGGAGAATCACCGCTGGGTGCTGCGTTCGTTCGTCGTCAGGTCACCAGCGTGGCTGTCCATACCAGAAGGTTGCGTTGCACAAAGCGTGTGCATTCTCGGGGTCACCAATATGGCGGAAGAATAATATGCAGCGAACTGAGAGTTTAAAAGGGTGTTTAATATCATTCATCCCGCCATCATAAGACTCACTCCAGCCCTGTGCAGGCGGGCTGGAGCGGGTCCTCAGGCTCTCATGAGGAGACACAGAATGCGTGTGTCAGCAGCAGTAGTCAGAGAGAGTGAACATGAATTTCAGTCAGCTTATATACCCAGTTACAGACAATACATGAAAGGCATGGGACATTTGCATCACAGTAAGAGCAGGAAGCATGAACACAATGCATGAATGGCACATTAACATCACAGTACTGAGCAGGAAAGAGCCAGACGAAGCGAGGCTGCCTGTTGACATTAATACACACATTTCACTGTTATGTTAATCGCTCTAGCCGAGCGCTCTGCTTGTCCCAGTTTGTTGTGGGGGTGCCCCACACCTTGTCATTTTCACATTTCCACAATCTACCATTTTAGGTTAACTTTCTTCCACTTCAAGCTATTTCAGGTTTTAAGCAGTGTTCATCTTTCAGCTATTAGTTTTTAAACAAACTTAGGTCAGTTTTAACCTATTTCTGCTTTTAAACTGATAAATCTCCTGCTATTGGAAGACTTATGTCAATTCAGCTATAAGCTACTATGGGTCTCTTTGCAGGAAGGATCATCATTGTGGTTTATATTAATCATATATCCCATAACCTACATATGTATAAGCATGTTAGAATGTTTAGTGATTACATATGTACAACGACCTCACGCCTCAGAACAGGACAAGAGGTCTCAACTGCCAGGGAAGATCAAAGAGCATCCGAGGCGCAGCGGTGGAGACCAGATCGATCGCCCTGACTTCCCAGGGCCAGGTGGAAGAGACAGAGGACAATGGAGGAGATCGACTGCCCTGACCACCCAGGGTCAGGTGGAGGAGTAGGAAGACAAAGGAGGGGGGATTAAGCTAATGCCGGATGTCAGCTGTGATATGCAATGTCTTTTGTGATGTGTAGGTATAAGTATGTAGGTCTGAATGTGTTCGATCTCTTATTCTGCTTCTGTACTGAGATGAGACTTGTTAGAGGAGCGAAGCTGATAATAAACTTTGGTTTATAAATCACATCGCCTCGATATTCCAAGCTCTTCTACACTGGTGACCAGATGTGAGGATGGAACAGAGACATTCTCCCGCGATTGACTCATCGGAGGCGACCCAGGCAAGCGCCGGCGCCCATGCAGACAGGGGAACGGATGGAAGACGTTCCCCCATGGCAGAAGAGAGGGCTCAACTGAGCACCATCCCCAGCCCCGCTGTGAGAGCAGAAGAACGGCGCTCTCACCCGGCAGACACATCAAGGACGGCCCACACAAGCGCCGTCACCGTCAAGCTGCCAGAATTCTGGCAAGAAGACCCGAGCTCGTGGTTCCAGCAAGCTGAGGCTCAGTTTGCACTGGCGGGCATAACGGCGGACGAGACGAAGTTTTATCACATCGTCGCCAAACTCGACGCTGCCACGTCAAGATGTGCGCGGAGCGTAATCCAACAGCCGCCCGCCCATGACAAATACAGAGAACTTAAGGCGACCATCGTCGAGAACTTCGTCCCCTCAGCCGAGGAGAGAGCAGAGAAGATCCTGGCGATCTAGGGCCACAGAGGATGCAGACCCAAGGCCCTCATGGAGGACATGCTGCAGCTCAAGGAGGAGGACAACGACAACTTCCTCTTCCAACACATCTTCCTCAGCACTCTGCCGCCACACATGAGAGGGACGCTGATCAACATGCGGTGCAGCACCCAGCAGGACTTCCGCGCGCTGGCCCGAGAAGCACAGCGACTCACCAACGCCTGCGGGGAACAGGTGGCCACAGCAGCATCCGCAGACGCCCAGAGCAGCGGAGAACCACAGACAACCGAGCAGAGCCCGCCCACCATGGCGGCAACACGACCAAGACGCAGCAGGCGGAACGACATCTGCTATTACCACCACCGTTTCGCCGAGGGGGCGTACAAATGCGTTCCCCCCTGCAAGTTCAAAAGTTCAGGAAAACGCCAAAACCGAGAACCGTTAACGCCTGCGGTTCTCGGCGAAAAAAATGAACTTCTTTATGTGACTGACGGACACACCGGGAGACAGTTCCTGATCGACACCGGAGCTCAACTGAGCTTTATCACCCCTTCCCACGCAGATCGGGCCATGGGTCCCCGGGGAAATGGGGCGATGGCAGCCAACGGCTCCATCATCGACACTTACGGTGAAAGAAGCCTGCCTTTTTGCATTCACGGCCGCAACTATAGATGGACATTTATTGTAGCGGCGGTGAGTTTTAACTTGTTGGGTGCTGATTTTTTGTGTGTACATGGGTTGTTAGTCGATCTAGCAAATAGGCGCTTGGTTAATGCATTGTCATTTTATTCTATCCCCTGCTCAGCTCGAGTCTCTCCACCACCCGTGCAGGCCAGCGTCACAACAGCAGGAGGTAAGTTTGACCAACTCCTCACCCAATTTCCAGCACTCACAGTTCCAAAATTTTCAGCAACAGTAGCGAAACACGGGGTTGAACACTTCATTCCCACAACAGGCCCACCCGTGTTCGCCAAAGCTCGGCGCTTAGACGCGACCAAGCTCGCCATAGCACGGGACGAGTTTGCCACCCTGGAAAAATTAGGCATTATTAGACGCTCGAAAAGCCCCTGGGCATCGCCACTCCACATGGTCCCGAAAACCGACGGTTCTTGGAGACCGTGCGGTGATTACCGCAGATTAAACAATGCGACAGCGCATGACCGCTACCCAATTCCTCACATCCAAGATTTCTCACTACATCTGGTGGGTGTGCGCATTTTTTCTAAAATAGACCTGGTCCGCGGCTATCACCAAGTCCCCGTTCGAGCAGAAGACATTCCTAAAATGGCTGTAATAACCCCTTTTGGTCTTTTTGAATTTTTGCGGATGCCGTTTGGCCTCAAAGGCGCTGCTCAAACCTTTCAGTGGATGATGGATGCGGTATTACGTGATCTCCCTTTCGTGTTCATCTACCTCGACGATATGCTGATAGCCAGCTCGTCGAAGGAAGAACACGAACAACACCTCACTATGGTTTTTCAGAGACTAGAAGAGCACGGGTTAATAATCAACCCAGCCAAATGCAAATTCGGCGTGTCACAAATTGATTTTTTGGGACACAGAGTTTCACCAGAGGGGGCAGTCCCATTGCCAGACAAAGTTCGCGCAGTAAAAAATTTTCCACGACCACAAACGGTCAAATCGCTGCAAGAATTTTTGGGAATGGTTAATTTTTACAACCGTTTCCTCCCCCGCGCAGCTCAACTCATGCAGCCCCTGTATACCGCGCTCAGAAAACAAAAGCCTTCCAACGCGGTCGAATGGACCCCGGAGCGCGAACGTGCCTTCGCGGAAGTAAAAAGTGCTCTAGCGAACGCCACATTGTTGGTTCACCCTGATCCCTCGGCCCGCATCGCGCTAACCACAGACGCTTCAGACCTGGCCATAGGGGCAGTTGTGGAACAACACATTGGCGGAACCTGGCAACCTTTGGCATTTTTCAGCAAATTGTTAAACCAAACGGAGCGTAAATACAGCACTTTTGACAGGGAGCTGCTAGCGCTTCATTTATCCATCTGCCACTTCCAGTTCTGGTTAGAAGGGCGGCGTTTCACGGCTTTTGTAGACCACAAACCGCTCACCTTTGCGATGGCTAAAATTTCAGAACCATGGTCAGGCAGGCAACAAAGACAGCTAGCTGCAATTTCAGAGTTCACCACAGACATTCGACATGTGGCAGGCAAACTTAACGTGGTAGCAGACTGCCTCTCTCGCGCTGTGACATCGCCAGAGCGCGAGGAGACAGATTATACTACCTCAGCAGCAGAACTCTTCGCCAACGTGGACATGTACGCGGCCCCAATTCACGTAGGGATAGATTACGCAGCCATGGCAGAGGAGCAAAGCAGTGACGCGGACGTGCGCGCACTCCTGTCTGGACCAACAGGGTTAAGGCTGGAGGAAAGGGGTTTACGCGACGGTGTACCCCCCCCTAATCTGCGACGTTTCAACCGGCTGACCTCGCCCGGTAGTCCCAGCTGCATGGCGCCGCCGTATTTTCAACTCAATTCACTCCTTCGCGCACCCAGGTGTGCGCACCTCGGTTAAAATGGTCGCCGAAAAGTTTGTGTGGCCCGGCCTGCGCAAAAATGTAAAGGAATGGGCAAAAACTTGCATGTCTTGTCAGCGCGCCAAAATACACAAACACACAAAAGCTCCTCTAGAGCCTTTTCGAATCCCAGCTAGAAGGTTCGACCACGTTCATGTCGACCTCGTGGGACCACTACCTTCGTCTCAGGGTTTCACACACCTGTTAACAATGATAGACCGTACTACGCGCTGGCCTGAGGCGGTCCCTCTGGCGTCAACCACAGCGGCGGAAGTCGCTCGCGTTTTTTTGACAAACTGGGTGGCACGTTTCGGCGTCCCATCGGACATCACGTCCGATAGGGGGCCTCAATTTGTCTCAGAGCTTTGGTCAGCCATGGCCAGCAGCTTAGGGGCGACAATTCACCACACCACCGCTTATCACCCTCAGGCTAATGGGTTATGCGAGCGCTTTCACAGATCTTTAAAGGCCGCCCTCAGAGCCTCACTAACGGATACAAATTGGGTAAATAAACTCCCCTGGGTTTTATTGGGGTTGCGTGCTGCGCCTAAAGAGGATCTAGACGCCTCCCCAGCAGAATTAGTTTTTGCACAACCTCTCAGGCTCCCAGGTGAATTTTTACCAGAGAACCCAGAGCCTGGGCATCTTCCAGCCATGAGGCTTTCAGGCAGCAGCGGACCGGACACTCTCCCAGGACCGGCACACCACTCTTTTCCACGGGTTTTTGTCCCCCAAGCTTTAAAAAACGCCAAATTCGTTTTTGTTAGGCATGAAGCTTTAAAATCTACCCTCCGTCCACCATACGATGGACCATTCAGAGTGCTGGAACCTGGTGATAAGCATTTTGTGCTTGATTTAGGGGACAGAAAAGAAACAGTCAGCATTGACAGACTTAAACCTGCCTTCTTGTTGAGAGACGAACCTGCACGGTTGGCGAGAGCGCCTCGGCGGGGTAGACCCCCCAAGAAAACAAACTCAGCCCCCCTGCAGGGAACAAATAACCACTCTCCTCCCCAAGCTGCAGATTCCTTACAGGAAGGTCCCGCTAGGACGCCCAAACGGACCCACAGCAGATTCGGGAGAAGACTAAAACCCAGACGGCACAGGGACTGATACAAATTAACCTAAAGTTGTTAACTATTTTATCAGATTGTGCTGTGACAGTTTTAAGACTGATTTGTGATATTACTACGCTGTTATGATTACCACTGAATTCTCTACAGGAGCATAGCTGCTGGAAAGTTTTTTTTTTTTCCTTGTCAAGAGGTTTAACAGTTGGTATGTCATAGAAATTATCTTAAACTGTGGACTTTCTTTTATTGTCCTTTTCTTAGTCGTTTGGGGGGAGGGGCTGTGGTTTATATTAATCATATATCCCAAAACCTACATATGTATAAGCATGTTAGAATGTTTAGTGATTACATATGTACAACGACCTCACGCCTCAGAACAGGACAAGAGGTCTCAACCGCCAGCGAAGATCAAAGAGCATCCGAGGCGCAGCGGTGGAGACCAGATCGATCGCCCTGACTTCCCAGGGCCAGATGGAGGAGACAGAGGACAATGGAGGAGATTGATCGCTCTGACCACCCAGGGTCAGGTGGAGGAGTAGGAAGACAAAGGAGGGGGGATTAAGCTAATGCGGGATGTCAGCTTTGATGTGCAATGTCTTTTGTGATGTGTAGGTATAAGTATGTAGGTCTGAATGTGTTCGATCTCTTATTCTGCTTCTGCACTGAGATGAGGCTTGTTAGAGGAGCGAAGCTGATAATAAACTTTGGTTTATAAATCACATTGCCTCGTTATTCCAAGCTCTTCTACAATCATCTCATTTTCCTGTTTTTTCCCACGCCTATTCATGGTTTGTGGCTGTAAGTGATTGCAGCGCTGGCATGAATAAACCATCAACTGGTCGAATAATTTCCTTGGTTTTGGCAGTTCTGTCCGTTTCTGAATATTGCATGTTACAGGAAATTAAATTCTCTTGAAAATAGTTGATTTAAAGCACAAATGATGTTGGTACACATTCACTCTTTAGATAAAAAATGTTTAAATCCAATTATAAAATAATATGGTTATATTTGTTCTGGAGCGCAATGGACAAGCATCAGACAAAAATATTTCCGACTCGTCCCTTTATTGCTACGTGCAGCTTTAATTATCATTAGTTTTTGTCAAAACTGGCAACCCTAGTGGCCAGATTAAGTACAAAAATACACGTTTTTTGAACTGTCAGAAATGTGTTCCTGCAATTAATTTTTAATTAATGTTTAGCTCTTTTTAATAAGCATACCTTTATTTGTGTTTCATCCTAAAGTGGTTTTATCGACTGTAAATGTATGCAAGCGCGCCACCTTGTACTGAAGTAAGCTATTGCACACAGACCTTTCCATTACCGACACTTACACGATAAGCCTGTTAGCTAGCTCACGTCCCCCCATATTGCAGTTGTGACCATGTTTGTAGCGCGAAGCATTGCGGCGGACCATAAAGATCTGATCCACGATGTATCCTATGATTTCCACGGCCGGAGGATGGCAACCTGCTCCAGCGACCAAAGCGTCAAGGTGGGTTCTAACCACAGCTGGCTAACGTTAGCTGGTGTGGCTAACTAGTGTTCGCTTTACCAACGACTTGAGATAAATAAATGACGGAACTTTGTGGAACATTTCTCTGCAACCGGGGACAGAAAAATACAGAAAAAATACGAGGAGCTGTTTGAGAAACGTGCCACATATCAGACACTGGTTTTGAAACTAATCGCGGATAGTTTGTTAGCAAAGGTAGCATATGATCTAGGCTCCATAGGTAAACTACAGCACATCAGATGTGGGTCGGAACCATAGACTGTAGAAGCGAACATTTACTCAAGGTACGTTTTCCACAAAATTGTACGTTTATGACCAGGTCCGGAGTGGGACCAGTTTTCAGCCCGGGAGTTTCATGCCCAAGACCAGCCCACTTTTTTTGTTTTTGGTCAGGTGGAGGAAATTGGAGCAAAAGTTCTTCTTCTTTTAGATTTGATTGGCGGTTGGCAACCATCTTACAGGTGCATTACCGCCACTGGCTTGATTATCATCACTCTATATCTTTGCATAAAGAGTTCTTATGAGTTCTGAACAACTCGTGCGAAAAAATTATCCGTCCTGGACTGTGTCCTCGGGGGCATCAATGGCTGTGCCAGCCAGCCGACAAAGAGCAAAAGTTCCATTTCTATCAGTAGATTTTATTGCAGTCAGTTTTGACAAGAGTACAGAACTTAAATAATGGTTCACCTCAGTAAACCGTTAGTTAAATTAATTGAGAAACTGAAAGTCAAATGACAAACTGCAAAATCGAGCCAGTTCAATGGCATAAAAATTTTTCAGAAACAAAATGATTTGCTGTTGATTAGATAACTTTAGCTTTGTATTTATTTAATTTTAGTTTTTTTTTTTCAGGTTTAGGCTCATATGGAGATTACTAAAATACGGAATGAACGGTACGGAACATTCCATACGGAGCGGTCCTACTAGCTAGGTCTCAAGTGTTTTACGAACATGTACATGTAATGATAGATATGAAATGTTTTGTGTCTAACGTTCCGTATGGTAGCATTCCGTCCTTGTTCCTTGTTCAACCTCCTGACGGAACGTTAGATATATAACGTTCCTTACGGAATGCTAGCGGTCCTGCTAGCCAGCAGTCTCAATTGTTCCATACACGTTCTGTTGATATGCAGTGTTCTAAACGGAATGCTAGCAGTCCTGCTAACTTGCGATCCAGCCTGATCATATTCCCAAGTGCCTTATGTACATGTTCCGCAGAGACGTAGAGCGTAGCAGGCAGGACAATTTCATTGTAGCCCAAGCACTGTGGGGTGACAGCTGTTCTCCGGTCCTGCAAGGGAGCAGCTCTGGTGAGTCCCAAGGGAGGAGGTGGCTCAATTTCTCAGATTGACTGATTGATGAAAACTTCAAAACATATTGAACCAATGAAGCGTGAAGTGAAGCAACAGTGACGTTTGAGGCTTCGGACGTCATTGGTCATGTGACATTAATGTTTTGATACAAGCTCCAACACACTGAAGAGTGAGACGAGCTCTGAACCCCCTGTATCATTTGCCCATTTCTACTTACGGTATGTTTCTTAATTCCTTATTGCGTTTATCCATCCATCCATCCATCTTGTACTGCTTAATCCTTTCTTTTGGGTTGCGGGGGGACTGGAGGCATCCCAGCATCTTTAGGTGAGAGGCAAGGTACACCCTGGAAAGATCGCCAGTCCATTACACAAAGAGACAGTAACATGCATGTTTTTGGCCTGTGGGAGGAAACCGGAGTGCCTAGAGAAAACCCACGCAGACATGGGGAGAATATGCTAACTCCACACAGAAGGGTCACTGATGGTCAGGGGTGGGATTGAATCCATGACCTTCTTGCTGTGCTGCCACAGTGGAAACCACTGTTCCACCAAAGTGCCTTATTGCATTTATTCATTCATCATTCCCTCCAGGATTTTGCAATGTTGCAATCGCACGAATTCACATGAAATCAGGCCATGATCGCGTCTTTTGTCTTTTGTCCCGCAATTTTGGCCAGTCCTCGTCGACTTCACCAATCAAATTTGTCAGAGTAGTGCTCAAACGCTCAGTCTAACCAGTCAAATGTGTCGCTGCACCATGCTCACTTCTGTGTTTACAGTGAACACACCAGCAAAAAACAGTGTGTGATTTAAAAAAAAAAAAAAAACACCCGCGACTTTTCCCACACCGTCCCTTCCCCGGTGTGGGAAAAGGGATGATCACTTTTGGAGTGGTCTGCTGGGGCAGTGGCATTACTGCAGCTGATAGGAAGAGACTGAACAAACTGATCAAGAAAGCTAGCTCTGTCCTGGGGCAGCGCCTTGATCTGGTGGAGGAGATAGGAGAGAGAAGGACGGTGGCTAAACTGTCATCTCTGCTGGAGTCCGAGTTCCACCCTATGCAGGACATACTGAATGCACTGAGGAGCTCATTTAGCAGCAGACTACATCATCCCAGGTGCACAACCGAGAGGTTTCGTAGGTCCTTCCTACCAACGGCTGTCAGACTGTACAACCTAAGCAGGGCTGCTCGCAGAGATAGCAAAAAGACGTAACAAACTAATAGTTTTTTGAATGCAAAAGATGCAATAGACTTACACAATGGTCCCCTCCGGCATACAACTAGGAAAATACCGGTCGCTATGGAGGGTGAGAATATGTATGGGCACATAATCATACCATGTAGGATAACTAAGTAGACGGTTATGCTGTTTCATCCCATCTAGCAACAGTGCTCTGCACTGTGTGTGTTTATATATTTACATATTTATTCCATCCAGCTACAATGCTCTGCACTGTGTGTCTGTGTGTGTGTATATATATATTTTGTAGTAATATGTACATATGTATATTAGCTGCTCTTGCTTGCTTGTTTTTTTCTTGCCTTCTGAATGTTGCTCTGAGTGTTGCTATCCCTGTGCTGCTGCAATCCTGGAATTTCCCCATTGTGGGACTAATAAAGGCTTATCTTATCTTATTTATGAAAATAGATCTGAGCAAAAAGAGGCTTCTTCTTCTTCTTCTCTCGGTTACTGGCGGATAGCAAACAACTGAAAGGTGCATACCGCCACCTACTGTACAAGAGTGTGTAACATTATGTCATCTGAGCCCGACCCCTTTCTGGCATGGACTCACTGTATATGACATCATAAAGACATGAAGGCAGCCTTGATGTATATGACATCATAAAGACACATTTGTCTATGTGCCGTCATATAGGCATCGCGAGTCGTCCTATGATGCCTGAGTTCATGGTCTGTATGACAAAGACACATTTGTCTGTGTGTCCTATGATGCCTGGGTTCAAAGACACATGCTCTATGACATCGTAAAGACATTTGTCTATGAGTCCTATGATGCCTGAGTTCATAGGATGTCCTATGATGTTCAGGCAGAGATCATAGGCTGTCCTATGATGTCCTATAAACATGACACAGACACACAGACAGACACACACACACAGATTTCTTGCTTTTATAGAGTGATGAGGACAAAAGGCGGGACCTATGAGCAAGCGCTAGGCAACAATGGGAAGGAAAAACTTTTTTTTTTTTTTTAGGAAGAAACCCCAGAACGAGGAACCAGTAAAATGTGTTATTGAAGACTTGAGACCTTTTTATCTGAGGAACCATCAATACCTCTGTATTTGGGGTCCTGTCAAAATATAATGGGGGGGGTCATATCTCTCCCCCGGGCATTGATACTGACACCTCTGCACTAATGTATGCAGTGTGCACAGATCAATAACTGTAACAGTCCTTAACTTTGTTGTTTAATTTTTGTCAGGTTTGGGACAAAACTGAGAATGGAGAGTGGCACTGCACAGCCAGCTGGAAGGTGAGACACCCTTCTGTTGACTGATATGGTTGATTATTAAATTATAGTTTCTCAATTATTTCTATTCACTTACCTCTACATACACCGATACAGATAAGGGCTGGGTGACATGGGATGCAGATTGTCATGGTGATCGGAATTGCACAGTATATACAGGTACATCTCAAAAAAATTAGAATATCATGAAAAAGTTCAATATTTTTTGTCACTCATTTCAGAAAGTGAAACCCATAGATTCATTACACAGAGAGTGATATATATCAAGTGTTTATTTTAATTTTGATGATTATGGCTTACAGCCCATGAAAACCTCAAATTCAGTTTATTACATAAAATTATTTTTAAAAAATAGTTTTTTAATACAAATGTGGACTGACTGAAAAGTATGTTCATGTACACACTCAATACTTGGTTGGGGCTCCTTTTGGATTCATTACTGTATCAATGTGGCGTGGCATGGTGGTGATCAGCCTGTGGCACTGCTGAGGTGCTATGAAGGTCCAGGTTGCTTTGATAGTGACCTTCAGCTTGTCTGCATTGTTGGGTCGGGTGTCTCTCATCTTCCTCTTGACAGTCCTCCATAGATTCTCTATGGGGTTTCAGTCAGGAGAGTTTGCTGGCCAATCAAACACAGTGATACCATGGTCATTAAACCAGGTTTTGATTCTTTTGGCAGTGTGTGGGGGGGGTGCCAAGTCTTGCTGGAAAATGAAATCAGCATCTCCATAAAGCTTGTCAGCACAGGGAAACATGAAGTGCTCTAAAGTTTCCTGGTAGACGACTGCGCTTACTTTGGTCTTGATAAAACACAGTGGACAAACATCAGCTGATAACCTCTGTTCAGATAAAAGTAAATTTTACATTTCATTAATCTAAGTTGCTTGAGGTTTAGTGTGAGGTTTCCACAGTCAGTGATGATTTGAGGAACCATGTCACCTGCTGGTGTTGGTCCACTGTGTTTTATCAAGACCAAAGTCACCGCAGTCGTCTACCAGGAAATTTTAGAGCACTTTATGCTTCCCTCTGCTGACAAGGTTTTTGGAGAAGCTGATTTCATTTTCCAGCAGGACTTGCCCCCCCGCCCCACACACACACACTGCCAAAAGTATCAAAACCTGGTTTAATGACCATGGTGTCACTGTGTTTGATTGGCCAGCAAACTCTCCTGACTGAAACCCCGTAGAGAATCTATGGAGGATTGTCAAGAGGAAGATGAGAGACACCAGACCAACAATGCAGACGAGCTGAAGGTCACTATCAAAGCAACCTGGACCTTCATGACACCTCATGCCACAGGCTGATCACCTCCATGCCACGCCACATTGATACAGTAATGAATCCAAAAGGAGCCCTGACCAAGTATTGAGTGTACATGGACATACTTTTCAGTCAGTCCACATTTGTATTAAAAAACTATTATTTTTTAAATTAATTTTATGTAATATTCTAATTTTTTGAGAAACTGAATTTGAGGTTTTCATGGACTGTAAACCATAATCATCAAAATTAAAATAAATAAACACTTGAAATATATCACTCTCTGTGAAATGAATCTATATAATTTATGGGTTTCACTTTCAGAAATGAGTGACAAAAAATATTGAACTTTTTCATGATATTCTAATTTTTTGAGATGCACCTGTAGTGTATGCATTTTTGACATGCAACCTCAATGCATGTCCAGCACTAATATAGTGGTCTTGAACTTCTGTTGGAGTTGACTGATCTGATTCATCCCTTCTCTCCAGACACACAGTGGCTCGGTGTGGAGAGTCACCTGGGCTCACCCAGAGTTTGGGCAGGTTCTAGCATCCTGTTCCTTCGACAGAACAGCTGCAGTCTGGGAGGAGATTGTAGGAGAGTCCAATGACAAGCAGAGAGGACTGAGTCACTGGGTTAGTACAGTGGATAAAAAAGCAAACACACGCCTGATTTTTAAGATTTTATTACTTATTATATTTTAAAGTAAATTGAGTGTTTCCACTAGGTTTACAGCTTTGGGAGGGGGTCAGACGGACACAGACAAACACTTACTTAAAGCAGGGGTGCCCAAACTTTGTGTGGTCAAAAAAGTTAAAAAAAAAATTACAAAAAAAAGTTTCAACAAATTTTTTGAAACTTTTTTAAATTGACCAATTACAGTGACAAGGTGCAACATTAATACAGTGGTGTGAAAAAGTGTTTGCCCCCTTCCTGATTTCTCATTTTTTTTGTATGTTTGTCACATTTAAATGCTCCATGAACATGAATGTAGTAAGTGTGAAAGAGGAGCCAAATTAAAGTGCTGTAACTGCGGTGGTGGACATAGCTCTGCATATCGAGGTTGTGAAGCCAGCAAAAGAGCAGCAGAAATTCAGCAGGTAAAAGTCTTCTAGGGATTAACAAATGCAGAAGCTACGAAAAAGGTGCCAGCTAAAAAAGTGGGAGTGGACTCTTCTTCTTCTTTTAGATTTGATTGGCGGTTGGCAACCAGCTTACAGGTGCATTACCACCACTGACTTGATTATCATCACTCTGTATCTTTGTATAAGGAGTCCTTTTAAGGCCTTCTGAACAAATCCTTATGTGTGAAAAAATTATCCGTCCATGGATTGTGTCCTGGACGTCAATTGGCCCCCCAGGGAAAGTGTGCAGGCTTGCAGTGCATGCAGCAGAATTAAGGAAGATTCTCTGGTTATGAAGGAAAATAAGTTTGTCTTATTTGTGGTAGATATGATAAACTGCACTGTGCAGACCTCCAAGAAAACAGAAAAAGTCAAAATCATTGTGAAAGCAGCAGAAAAATATCTTGGCATTGAGGGGCTACATTGGGAAGCAATTGAGGACTTGTTAAGTGGGGGATCTTTAAGTTCACAGACATGGGCTGGTGGATCAGTGCCAGTCAAATCTAAAAGAAGAAGAAGAATGAGGTGAGACGCAGATACGGACTACAGCTCCTGACCAGATGGAATGATGATGTGGAGTGGGGTGCGTGGCAGTGATGCACCAGTGGGCTGGTTGCCGGTGCCCGATCGAGTCTAAAAGAAGAAGAAGAAGAATACGATTGTTCAGAACTCCTTATAAGAACTCCTTATACAAAGATATAGAGTGAAGATAATCAAGTCAGTGGCGGTGATGCATCTGTAGGCTTGTTGCCAACCGCCAATCAAATCTAAAAGAAGAAGAAGGCAGCTCCTGACTACTCATCACCTGATTAAGAATAGGACACACTACTTTAAACCAGACACTACATAGAATAGGTAAACACCCAACTGGCAGCTGTTCACATTGTGGTTCTCCGGAAACAATTCAGCACTTTTTGTTAGAATGTCAGGGATACCAGGAACAAAGGAAACACCTGATTGCAGTAATGGAAAGGCTAATTTATCGGGGTTTAAATTTAATTTTTTTTTTTTTTTTGAAAACATGTTAGGAATGTCAGTCAAAGAAATATATGTAGGTCTATTTAGATATTTAAGTGCAACTGGATTAATTAAAAGAATTTAGTTTTTTTTCTCCTGCCATTCTCTTGTCCACACTCCAACCCGGTAGGTGGCAGTAATGCACCTGTAAGCTGGTTGCCAACCGCCAATCAAATCTAAAAGAAGAAGAAGGCAGCTCCTGACGAGAGTGATGAAAACTTGGAACTGACCAGCTAGAGTGATGATATAGAGTGAAGTACGTGGTGGTAATGCACCTGTAAGCTGGTTGCCAACCGCCAATCAAATCTAAAAGAAGAAGAAGGCAAGTTTATTTCTATAGCACATTTCGTGTACAAGACAATTCAACATGCTTTACATAAAAACATTAAAGCATTACAGGAAGTTGCAAAAGGAATACATAAGAATTTAAAAGCAAACTAAAAGAAGTAAAGCTGTGTGAAATGTATGTTACGGCCAAGATATATAGAGTGATGATATAGAATGAAGTACGTGGCGGTAATGGACCTGTAAGCTGGTTGCCAACCGCCAATCAAATCTAAAAGAAGAAGAAGAAGTAAAGCTGTATGATCACTGAAAGTAGGAGATGGATGATATTTTTCAGATTTAAACAATTTAGGAATGTGCTGATAATTAAAAACTATATTAAAAAAATATGGTCAGGTATTCAGAAATGTATTTTTCAGCACAAAACAATTTCTGATATATTTGTAATACTTCTATTTCATGAATGAAGCTGTATATAAAGCTTGACAGTTTTTTCCACTGTTGTAGTATGAATTCATTAATGCCACATAATATTCAGAGCTATGTATATATAAAAAACTTTATAATATAAGCAGCATAATCATTTTTTTAAAGGTCAAATTGCCGTTGCGTACCTCAGCCACTTCTGTTTTAGTCGGGGATGGGCAAAATAGCTCTTCGGTTGGCAAAGGTTGCAGACCCCTGCATTAGGGGGCGGAGCACCCCCTAATATAATGATACAGGAAACACTGAAATCAGTATGTGGGCCAACCCCCAGTGATATAAAAAATGTGCAGTAAGCTGTTTGCATAAGTGTGCAAACTCTTGTTTAACATTCCTAAAATTGGACATTTTAACATGGATATGTACACTTTTTAGATTCACTGAAGTACTTTTTTTTAGGTGTATGCCTTTGAGGTTGGAGATCACCAAACATTGTTCTTTTCTAGATCAAGAGGACTACACTAGTGGACAGCAGGACCTCGGTGACTGATGTGAAGTTTGCCCCCAAACACATGGGCTTGATGCTGGCTACATGTTCTGCTGATGGAGTGGTGAGGATATATGAGGCTCCAGATGTGATGAACCTGAGTCAGTGGTCCCTGCAGCACGAGATTTCCTGCAAGCTCAGCTGCAGCTGCATCTCATGGAACCCTTCCAGGTGGGAGCTAGTCTTCTTGGTATTAAAAACAGCTGCTTGCTGACAAAAAGTTTTAATTTACTATGGAAAAAGTTAATTTACTGTCATGTGTTGCAAAGAAAACATCAAATACTGTCTTCTGCTGCTTTTGAAAACCAACCCATCCCTCTCTGTAGTTTGTCTGACAACACAGCACTGTTGTATCTGTGGTGTAATCTGGTGTTGTTTGCCCCCCCCCCCCTCCAGCTCCCGTGCTCACCCCCCCATGTTTGCTGTGGGAAGCGACGACAGCAACGTTATGTACGGTGGGAAGGTTCAGATCTATGAGTATAATGAACACACCCGGTAAGTATTCTTTTTTATTCGCCATCTCTAAAGGCGGGACGTATTGTGGTATGATGTCTGTCTGTCTGTCCGACCATACATACAAGTTGTCCGGCTAACTTCTGCCACAGTTTTCAAGCTGGGACTTTTTCCTTTCACTCAGTGTTTGTACATGTGTTGAAGATGTGCATATAGTAGGGGTTAAATGATTTTCTGATATTTTCTCTAAAGTTGTTCCACTTTGATTTGTAGATTTTCTTAAACTGCTTGCAGTTACATGATTATTATAGTTTTATTACATATCTAAAGTGTATTGATTCTAGGGCTGCAGCTGGTTGGTTATTTTACTAATCAAGTGATTTGTCACTGTAATCAATCGATTAATCGAGTAATCTGATACTCATTCATTCATTCATTCATCTTCTTCCGCTTAATCCTTTTTTGGGTCGCAGGGGAACTGGAGCCTATCCCAGCATCTTTGGGCGAGAGGCAGGGTACACCCTGGACAGATCGCCAGTCCATCGCAGGGCCAACACAGAGAGACAGACAACCATTCACTCTCACAGTTATACCTAAGGACAATTTAGAATCCCCAGTTTGATGCCAATTAACCTAACTTGCATGTTTTTGGCATGTGGGAGGAAACCGGAGAAATCCCGGAGTAAACCCATGCAGACACAGGGAGAACATGCAAACTCCACACAGATCACTGTTGGTCGGGGGCTGGGATCGAACCCAGGATCCCCCGGCCAAGGGTGAGTTGCTGTGCTGCCGCAGTGCTAACCACTCCTCCACTGCACCACTTTTTATTTTTTTTTTTTTTTTGTATTGAAAAAACTTGCATTGACCAACATGTGTGGAACTTTCTTTCCTTAAGAGCAGTAGCAATTGTTCAAAACACTCAATAACACAGGTACACATTTTTTTGCAAAACTTATTGCAATGTTTGTTGCATATAACTCCTTTTGCTGTTGCTGCATTATATTTTGCCTTTAAACAAGCAAAATAAATAAGATTAAAAATAAGTCAAAGTTGAACCGTAGAATGTTTTCTGGCAAAAGCCTCAGCTGTTCTGAAAAAAATCAATCAACATAAACAAAACTCATACTAAATTACAGCTGATTTGACAGTGCCCCACGTTTATAGTATCACGTAGATCTGCTTCAACGGCATCAAAACAAATCACACTAACCATCTTAATCCATACAGCCCAAAACCAGAGTTTCTTGATGTCAACTTGTTTCTAACTTTCTACGAGAAAATCCTTTAAAGGAGCATGTGGTGGTTTCCATGAGGAAAAGTCAGCAGATCAACGTGCTCAGAACTAAGGCTTGGCCTGCGATTTGAAGCCATGTTACCTGCTGCAGAAAATGGATGCTCTGATGGTGTTGATGTTGCTGGAATATGCAGCAATGACTTTGCCAGTTTTGGCAGTGTAGGATACCGTGCTGCATCTCTTTCCCACCGTAACAATGGATTCTCCTTCTTGGACAGTGGATGTTCTCCAAAGTAGATAAATACCTCACTCTGCAAAGTTTGATTTAACTGCTTCTCTTCATCCTGCTCATCATCACTGAAAGACAGCGATAAGACACTGATCCTGTTTACATGGTTACAAATAAACCAATTACAATCAGCTTTCTGGAGTTACCAGATTATTCAAACTGTCATGTAAACAGAGTAATCCGATTACCTTTATCAGTAAAAGGCCATTATCAGTTTATGAGAAAACAGATTAACACACCTAGTTTATTTGCCCAATAAACTGTTTACTCGGTGTATGTACCATAAGCCATTTCTTACCTTTATCAGTTTACCCCAGTAATCAGTTTACTCGTGACCATGTAAACAGGGTCACTATAAGGACACAATCAGGAAAGAACACAGAATATGCAAATATACAAACGCACAGATTCTTAAATTTCAAGTTGTAGATACTTGGCACTGGAGTCTGATGAGCCCAGGAAGTACTGGGTCTAATGCTTTGCTGGAGTCACTTGCAGCAACGTTGGCCTGTATGACAAAAACAAAAAATGTATAGAGATGCCACTAAGTTAACGAGAAAATCTTGTTTTTGTCTTTCATGTACCCATAATATTCAAATATTATAATATTATAATATTCAAATATATAATGTTTTTAAAAAGCGCTCTTTACAGGAAGCCTCTAGCTCCCATCTTTAACTTAAAATAGCTGTGTGCAAAAAAGATCTGAATTCAGTTTTGTCTAGAACCGCTAACACGATCCTGCTGTACTTTATGAAACACAGTGACTTATTTTCCTTTATTGCACTCTCTTGCACTTTTCCATTTTCTACAACGAAGATTGCTGTTTTTAAGGACAGTGCAAGTTGATGAACATTGATATCAGTCAGTGTAAACTTGCCAAATTGTAGCCAGTAGCTAATTTCAATCTGTTGTCCGTGGGTTACAATTTTTCCTTCCCCCATTCTATTATGCTGAGCAGAATGACGTGAAATTTTCTCGGTTCATCAGACCCCATGGATGATCATAACTGCACATCAACTTTAGCATTCCTTCACTGCTGTTACCATGGAAATGCCCTCCTCGCCATTCACTCCATAATCCTGTTGAGAGGGTTGGAAAGGTCCTGGGGTCACAAAATCTGAAACATAGGTGGAGGTGACTGTCATCTGTAGTCCTATATGGGCCAGGAACACAGACCTCATATGTAAGTGTTGCCATGGCGATATGGCGAAGGTTGACTCCTCGCCGTAGAACAACAGACACGACGGATATTGGTTCCACTCTGCACAGTCCTATATTAAAAATGCAGGGTGGGACTAATGACCATCGTGCAAAATTTGGTGAAAATCGTGACAGTTTCTCCAAGTTACAAGGGTCTTTTGTTCTAACCATGAGGTGGTGCTATAACCTTTGTTAGAGCTGCGTTTTAAATTTTGTTGTATGGATGTAAAATGACAAAGCCTTTCTCAAATTACATTACACCATAAAGTTCAGCTTTGTAGCATTAGCTTCAACTTGCAACATGGGGGAAAAACACTGGCTGGGTATTGGCAGTAGCTGCTGTATGTTCTTTGGCCATGTAAGCATAATTAGCGTAGCTGACTACATTCTAATCATCTTAATTTCAAATCTCAATCACATATGTTGTCTCATGTCTGCTGCTTGTGCCTGATGTGGTTGGATGCTTTCTGCCGAGATGCTATCACATCAGCGTTGTGCTGTTGTGGTATGCTAGCTCGGCTTTACAGTGTACTCACTGTACAATGTTTTCCTTCAGTTTAAGCTTGAAATGATCCCAGACTTGTGATACTTTTTGTCGTTTTCTGACTTTTGTCCTTTTTTCCATTACTCTTATCGCTTTTCTTGCTCCACTGAATCCATGATATTGCACCCCCGTGGCCAGAAGAAGGTCATACTGGAAGACGGTCATATAGACCGGAAGTGCTGTGTTAAACAAAGCCTCAAAGTGTAGATTTAATCGAGTTACTCAAACTATTCAAGTAATCATTGCAGCCCTAATTTAATCTGAAATACAGCTGAAAAACAGCTTTCTCTATAAAGGGCAGTCACATCTGGAACACAATGCCAAATGAAATTAAAATAATAACGGACTTTAAAACATTCACTAAAAATGTTAAAAACTGGCTGAAAAATAAACAAGAATGTACTCATGTATGAATTATTTGTCTGCAAAGTGAGAGTGAATGAAGGGAAGGAATAAATGTGTTTGTTTATAGTGAGTGACGGAGGGAGGAAGGCCTGAAATAGGCAAATGTGAGTTATGTTATATGTGTTAAATGTGAGTCAGGCTGTTATATTTGTGTATTTATAATATTTATGTTAAAGGTGAGTCAGGCTGTTATATTTGTGTATTTATAATATTTATAATATTTATAATTGTGTATTTATAATTTTTCTGCATTGATGTATGTGGTTATTGTGTATATTTTTATCTTGATTCTTTTTTCTAAAGCCCATCCAGGGACAAGAGTTGCAAATTAGCTAATAGCTATACACTCTATGTGCAACACATCAGATTGATTGTCTTTGATTAATTGTCTATGTTTATTGCACTGTCCCTGTCAAATAAACTAATCTACTAAATTTGTAATTGATTTTTCGGTTGTTGGTGTGCTAGCTATGCACTGTTGATTGGCTGTGGACGGGTGTGTAATGTACCCTGTGCAGTGCTATTGTTTGATGAATGGATTGTGTAAGTTAGTGATATAAAGCAATACAAACCGTAGATTATATTTCTCTTTTGAAGGAAATACACCAAAGTAGAGACGCTGATGACTGTAACAGACGCAGTTCACGACATTGCATTTGCTCCGAACCTGGGGAGATCATTCCATGTTCTTGCCATCGCAACAAAAGATGTCCGGATATTCAAACTTGTGCCTATGAGGTGAATAATTCAGCATTTCCCCCTTGGCATATTGTCCATTGCACAGAAATGAGTGTTTATGTACCTCTGAAAATGAAGAAAAATATAAAACAATATTCTGTTTATCTCCCCCCCCCCCCCCCCCCCCCCCCCCGACAGGAAGGAGAGCAGCTCAACAGGGCCAACCAAATTTGAAGTGCAGATCATGGCTCAGTTTGACAACCACAACTCCCAGGTGTGGCGTGTGAGCTGGAACATCACCAGCACCCTCTTAGCCTCCTCTGGGGATGACGGATGTGTGCGCCTCTGGAAAGGTTTGAGCCTTCTCCTGTCAGTGTAATGAACTTTTAAGTAAAAGCTTGTTTGAACACTATAGGTGAACAATAGACTCATTATTACTAGTCTGTTTAAGAGTGAATAGGGTGCAAAGAGTAAAAACAGGTTCTGACTGGACTAGAAGCAGCTCTTTTGTTTGGTTTTTGTTTTTTTGACAATTTATGTTTAGCATTTTTTTCCATCTGCTGTAGTGAAGAGAGATAGAAAGTTGGGATGAAGAGCCTAATGATGTAATATCCTCCATTAATGATCTGGAGTTGAACTTCTGAAGTTCATCTGAGTACCGTGCAAAGGGGTTAACCCCGATGCTAGCTGGCAAACATCCCACAGAGAACCTAAGTCCTGCCCCTCTACTTTGGAACCATGGGACCTAACTTTGGGAAGAAACATTTATGGAATCGATGGCAAAAGAAATATTATTTTCCCCCATTGTGATTGAATTTGGCCATGAATTACACATACAGGTACATCTCAAAAAATTAGGATATCATGAAAAAGTTCAATATTTTTTGTCGCTCATTTCAGAAAGTGAAACCCATATATTATATAGATTTATTACTCATAGACTGAAATATTTCAAGCCTTTATTTCTTGAAATTTTGATAATTATGGCTTACAGATAATGAAAACCCAAAATTCAGTGTCTCAGAAAATTTTAATATTAGATAGGCTCAATAAAAAAAGGATATTTTAAACAGAAATGTCAGGCTTCTGAAAAGTGTGTTCATTTCTGTGCACTCAATACTTGGTTGGGCCTCCTTTTGCATAAATTACTGCATCAATGCAGCATGGCATGGAGGCAGTCAGCCTGTGACATTGCTCAGGTGTAATGGAAGCCCAGGTTGCTTTGATAGCGGGCTTCAGGTCATCTGCATTGTTGGGTCTGGTGTCTGTCATCTTCCGCTTGACATTACCCCATAGATTCTCTATGGGGTTCAGGTCAGGCGAGTTTGCTGGCCAATCAAGCTCAGTGACACCATGGTCATTGAACCAGCTTTTGGTACCTTTGGCAGTGTGGGCACGTGCCAAGTCCTGCTGGAAAATGAAATCAGCATCTCCATAAAGCTTGTCAGCAGAAGGAAGCATGAAGTGCTCTAAAATTTCCGGGTAGATTGCTGTGTTGACTGTGGACTTCAGAAAACACAGTGGACCAACACCAGCAGATGACATGGCAGCCCAAATCACCACTGACTGTGGAAACTTCACACTGGACTTCAAGCAACGTGGATTCTGTGCCTCTCCACTCTTCCTCCAGACTCTGGGACCTTGATTTCCAAATGACATGCAAAATTTACTTTCATCTGAAAAGAGGACTTTGGACAACTGAGCAACAGTCCAGTTCTTTTTCTCCACAGCTCAGGTAAAACACTTCTGACGTTGTCTCTGGTTCAGGAGTGGCTTGACATGAGGAATGCGACATTTGTAGCCCATGTTTAGGATTTGTCTGTGCGTAGTGCCTCTTGATGCATTGACTCCAGCCTCAGTCCGCTCCTTGTGAAGCTCCCCCAAATTCTTGAATGGATGATTTTGCTTGACAGTCCTCTCAAGGCTGCAGTTATCCCTCTTACTGCTGCACCTTTTCTTACCAGTTTTTCCTTCCACTCAACTTCCTACGAATATGCTTGGATACAGCACTCTGTAAACAACCAGCTCCTTTAGCAATGACCTTTTGTGGCTTACCCTCCTGGAGGGTGTCAATGACTGTCTTCTGGATATCTATCAAGTCAGCAGTCTGCCCCATGATTGTGTAGCCTACTGACCCAGACTGAGAGACCATTTAAAGGCTCAGGAAACATTTGCAGGCGTTTTGAGTTAATTTGCTGATTAGGGTGTGACACCGTGACTTTCTAATATTGAACTTTTTCACAATATTCTAATTTTCTGAGACACTGAATTTTGGGTTTTCATTATCTGTAAGCCATAATCATCAAAATTTCAAGAAATAAAGGCTTGAAATATTTCACTCTATGTGTAATAAATCTATATAATATATGGGTTTCACTTTCTGAAATGAGTGACAAAAAATATTGAACTTTTTCATGATATTCTAAATTTTTGAGATGCACCTGTATGATTTTGGTCAGTTTTAAAGATAGTTTCCACATAAAATTGTAGGTTGACCTTCATGAGGTTCATAATGTAAATGAATGCTCAAAAATGTGCAGCAGGTTAGGCTGATTAAGGACAGAGATAGAAATGTACTAATGAGTGAGGAGAGTGTGCTGAGATGGAAAGAGCACTTTGAGAAGCTGATGAATGAAGAAAATGAGAGAGAGAAGGATGGCTGAAGAAAAGATGGTGACTCAAGAAGTGCAGGGGATTAGCAAGGTGGAACGTTAGGGCAACTATGAAAAGGATGAAGAATGGAAAGGCGGTTGGTCCAGATGACATACATGTGGAGGTATGGAGACGTTTAGGAGAGATGGCAGTGGACTTTTTAACCAGACTATTTAAAACAATCTTGGAGAGTGAGAGGATGCCTGGGGAATGGAGAAGAAATATTTGGTACCAGTTTTCAAGAACAGGCGTGATGCTTAGAGCTGTAATAACTACAGAGGCATAAAGTTGATCAGCCACACTGTGAAGATATGGGAAAGAGTTGTTGAAGCCAGGTTAAGAGGAGAGGTGACAGTCGGCGAGCAGCAGTACGGTTTCATGCCAAGAAAGAGTGCTACAGATGCAGTGTTGAGTGTTGATGGAGAAGTATAGAGAAGATAAGGAGTTGAACTGTGTTCAGTGGATCTAGAGAAAGCATGTGATAGTGGGTGCCAGGAGAGGAAGTGTGGTACTGTGAGGAAGTCAGGAGTGGCAGAGAAGTACTATGTGCTGGTCAGGACACATGTATGAGGACAACAAGACAGTGGTGAGGTGTGCTGTAGGAGTGATGGATGGATTCAAGGTGTGGGTGGGGCTACATCAGAGATCAACTCTAAGCCCCTTGTATGCTATGGTGATGGACCGGCTGACAGATGAGATCAGGCAGGAGTGTCCATGGATCATGATGTTTGCAGATGACATTGCGATCTGTCGTGAGAGTAGGGAGCAGGTGGAAGAGAATCTGGAGAGGTGGAGGATTGCACTGGAGAGAAGAGGACTGAAAGCCAATAGAAGCAAGACAGAATACATGTGTGTGAATGAGAGGGAGGCAGGCGTAACGGTAAAGATACAAGGAGTACAGGGAGTGAAGGAAGATGAATTTAAGTACCTGGGGTCAACCATCCAAAACAACAGAAAATGCACAAGAGAGGTGAAGAAGAGAGTGCAGGCAGGATGGAGGCAAGTGTTTTGAGTTGTTTAGATAGATAGATAGATAGATACTTTATTTCGAACAAAAAAGTATAACAAAAACAAAACAAATGACAAATTGCTTTGTTTTGAGTGTGTGATTTGTGACAGGAGGATAGCATCTAGAGTGAAAGGGAAGATTTACAAGACGGGAGTGAGACCTGATTTGACGTATGGCTTGGAGGTGGTTGTACTGACAAAAGGCAGGACGTGGCGCTGGAGGTGGCAGAGTTGAAGATGCTAAGATTCTCATTGGGAGTGACTAGGAGGGACAGGATTAGAAATGTTATCAAAGCCTGTGAATATGAAAATTCTAACAGAGGCTTTACCTCCTGTATCTTTCCAGCTAACTACATGGACAACTGGAAGTGCACAGGCGTCCTGAAGGGTGACGGCAGCCCGCTGACGGGGTCATCCATTCAGCCCGCCGCTATGAGCACGGTGGTGGGCTCCTCTCTTCAGAACTCCCAGAATGCCCTGAACGGGATGTCTGCAGGAAGGTAGGCGGAGTGGAGCCACTGACACCACTCACCCAGCCTGACCCAAGCCAGTCAGAACTGATAATGCCTCACACTGACTGGGAGTGTGGCTGCTCACTGACAAACGTGCTGGACTCACACTGACCCGGTGCTGCACTCATGCAAAGAGATTGGCCTCAACTGTACAGGCTCTCTGCATCTAACCTGTGGAGCCGGATGTGCTGTGGTCATGTTTTTGAAGTGACTTCCTCTTCATTTTTGTTGTGTTTTTTTAACTGAAGCATGTTTGAGTGTTTCTACTATGCCTTGTCAGTGTAAGGGCTAACAGTTTTTTTTCCCTTAAGTCAGCAAGCAAAATAAATCTGTTTATATGAATTTGAGAAGTGGGTGTTATTTCACTGGCTAGAACTATTTTGGGATATAAATTGGGACAAATGTACCGTCATTGGGTTTCATTCTGTAAATATTCAGGTCATGTTGAGATATTTAGCATCTCTCTAGCAAAGCTTTTGGAAACTGATTTTTAGAGACACCTTGTGGTCACAGAGCAAAATGCAGTCCCATCATTGAGAAAAATATTAGCGGGGGTCAATGGACAGAAAATAATTATTGACAATCATATTGCCTTGTTTTTTTTTAAAATCAAACAGTTTTACATTCAAGAAATTCAGTTTGGTGAAAAAGTGGTTCAGTATAAATCTATGAAAAAGTGTCAGCCAATGAGAAATATGTGATTAGGAAGAGACACATGCGTGATGTCACAATTTTCCCTCCACTTACACAACACCTAATTTAACTTTCACAGCTGTCAAAAAAGGGTACTCTCTTGATTTGCAAAATTATATTTAAAATTCACAAATATGTATAAAATTCCTGGAACAATTTTAAACGGGACCAGAAAATAATTATTTTCATTTCACTGACTCCCTTTCACATTTCTCAAAGCTGCATCCCATGGACTGGAAACTGAAGGGTGTGAGTTTGGCCCTCTGTGCTCCACAGAAATCAATGGCGAGTGAATGCTGCTACAGTTCACAACATACTGCCACTAAAACTTGAGCTTCCAGAAGTTCCACACAGTAACTTTTAAAGAAGAAATGAAAATTCCTTGACTAAGTTTTGCCGAACTCTTTGCTGAGCAAAAGGACATCTTAGGCTATGGTCACTCTATCGGCAAAAGTGGCCCAAATCAGACTTTTTTGCACACATGACCCATATCTGATTTTTTTTTTTCTAAATGGCGTTCACTTGTATAGCGCGTTTTTCTCATCTCTAGATGACCAAAGCGCTTTACAGATCCTGCTGTCCACCCATTCACACACTGATGGTGGAAGAGCTACCATGCAAGGTGCTGGCCTGACCCACCAGGAGCAACTGGGGGTTCAGTGTCTTGTTCAAGTGCACTTCGACATGCAGACTGCAGAGAGCGGGAATCGAACCCCTGACTCACCAATTAGTAGTCGGCCACACTACACCTTGTCACGGCCGTCCCATGGTGACGGTGATCTAATGACAGTCTGAACAGTACACATCAGTTTTTTTTCCACACCAGACCCAGGCCACTTTAATATGTGGGCCTAGTTCGGATACGCATCTGATGTTTTTCAAAGCGACCTCAGTCTGAATGGTCATGTCAGATTTCATCCGACCTTGTCCTCATTGAAGTGAGACAGACGTGACAATTCTGCGGTGGAGGATGCAGCAAGCATGGCAGACACAGCTGATTTGTGCTCTCTTCTTCAGTCGTCTTCTTCCCTTTGTCACTTGATGATAATTTTGTCAGCTCCAATTGCACAACAGCTTCAAAATTGATAAACACATGCTGACATGTGTAGCATCCATCCATCATGCATAATCATTTCGCTATCATTTCACCATGCTGAGTTGGGACTGAGACTGTCAGAATAAGCATTACAGGCGTATAGTCATGGCACATTTACTGGCTGCTGCAAATTCCTTTTTCCCTGTAAACAGCACACCCGGAGTCCCGGCCGCAGTCATATCTAAAAATGTAAAGTCCATACTGACATGACTGTGGAGGGGAATGGCCAGATCAGTTGTTTATCATATGCAGGAAACACATGCATTATGAAAACACGGAGCGATAATGCCAGTGGCAGTCAGTTGGTCGGACGCAGGACATACTGTACAGGAGAGGGGAGTCTCTGGTGGCTTCTCCTTCCTGTGAGACCGGTGTTACGCCACTGGTACTAGCCACACTGTTTTATATTAACCTTATTTTTACAGGTAATCTCATTGAGACACGCGGTCTCATTTTCAAGAGAACTGTTTAATCGATCAGTTTTCTTAAAGCAGAGCTGATCACAGCAGTCGTTGGCATGTAGAGGAATGAAGCTGGTCTCATATTTATTTTGTGCATAATCATTTCTGGATGGTTTTATTTTGCTGCGCTGTCAAGCGGAAGTTCTACCCCTCTCAATCGCTCAAGGCTCATATTTACTTCTGTGAACACAATGCTGTGTCTGACGTCATGTCTTCTGCGCATGCGGGCCACTTCATAGTCATAGACCGTTCAGACTGGAGTCTGATGGGGGTTGTATTTAAATCATAATGTGAACGCCCACACACAAGAAATCAGATCTCAGCAAAAAAATCGGAATTGAGCATTAAGACCTGCAGTGTGACCATAGTCTCAAATTAACCTTATTAACTACGTCTGTGAGTATGGACACAGCCATTGCACTCCATTTTCAAAAGGAAGACTTTAGCTTTGATAAGAAGCAGGAGGATGTGATATGTAGGTTTATATAACCTTGTGTAGTTTGGGTGAATTTGGTTGTACAACATTCCGACAAAATACGTATAAAGTGGTTATAAAAAATCTACACACCCCTGTTCAAATGCCAGATTTTTGTGATGTAAAGAAATGAGACCAAGATAAATCATTTCAAAACTTTTTCCCCCATTAATGTGACCTATAACCTGTACAACCCAATTGAAAAACAATCTGAAATCTTTTAAGGGGAAAAATAAAAAAATAAAAAACTTGCAATAACCTGGTTGTATAAATATACACACCCTTAAACTAATACTTTGTTGCAATACCTTTGGTTTTTATTACAGCACTCAGTCTTTTTGGGTAGGAGTCTTATCAGCATGGCACATCTTGATGTGGCAATATTTGCCCACTCCACTTTGGAAAAACGCTCCAAATCTGTCAAGATTGCGAGGGCATCTCCTGTGCACAGCCCCCTTCAGATCACCCCACAGATGTTTGATGGGATTCAGGGCTGGATTCTGACTGGGCCATTCCAAAACCTTAATCCTCTTCTGGTGAAGCCATTCTTTTGTTGATTTAGATGTGTACTTTGGGTTATTGTTGTGCTGAAAGATGAAGTTCCTCTTCATCTTCAGCTTTCTAGCAGAAGCCTTGAAGGTTTTGTGCTAACACTGACTGGTATTTGGAACTGTTCATAACTCCCTTAACTTGAGGGAGACTGAGGTCCCAATTGACTTGACTAAGTCAACTGGGGCCTAAGTCCCAGTTGAAGGGACTTAGGCCTTGACTAAGACCCCAGTTCCAGTTGAAGAAAAACAGTCCCAAAGCATGATGCCGCCGCCACCATATTTCACCTTAGGTACAGTTAGGCCCAAAAATATTTGGACAGTGACACAAGTTTTGTTATTTTAGCTGTTTACGAAAACATATTCAGGATACAATTATATAATCAATATGGGCTTAAAGTGCAGACTCTCAGCTGTAATTTGAGAGTATTCACATCCAAATTGGAGCAAGGGTTTAGGAATTACAGCTCTTTAATATGTAGCCGCCTCTTTTTCAAGGGACCAAAAGTAATTGGACAATTGACTAAGAAGGCTGCAAAAAAAAAAAAATAACAAGGCTGCATGGACTCTTCCCTCGTTAACCTGTCATCAGTTAAGCAGTTAAAAGGTCTGGAGTTGATTCCAGGTGTGGCATTTGCATTTGGAAGCTGTTGCTGTGAGCACACAACATGCGGTCAAAGGAGCTCTCAATGGAGGTGAAACAGACCATCCTGAGGCTGGAAAAAAAAAGAAGAAATCCATCAGAGAGATAGCAGAAATGTTAGGTGTGGCCAAATCAACAGTTTGGTACATTCTGAGAAAAAAAGCGTGCACTGGTGAGCTTGGGAACTCAAAAAGGCCTGGACGTCCACGGAAGACAACAGTGGTGGATGATCACAGAATCCTTTCCATGGTGAAGAACAACCCCTTCACAACATCCACTCAAGTGAAGAACACTCTCCAGGAAGTAGGTGTATCAGTATCTAAGTCTACCATAAAGAGAAGACTTCATGAGAGTAAATACAAAGGATTCACCACAAGGTGCAAACCATGAATCGGCCTCAAAAATAGAAAGGCCAGAATTGACTTTGCCAAAAAACACCTGAAGAAGCCAGCCCAGTTCTGGAACAGCATTCTTTGGACAGATGAGACTAAGATCAACCTGTACCAGAATGATGGGAAGTAGAAAGTTTGGAGAAGAATTGGAACAGCTCATGATCCAAAGCACTACATCTTCTGTAAAACATGGTGGAGGCAGTGTGATGGCATGGGCATGTATGGCTTCCAATGGCAATGGGTCACTTGTGTTTATTGATGATGTGACAAAAGACAGAAGCAGCCGGATGAATTCTGAAGTGTATAGGGATATACTTTCTGCTCAGATTCAGCCAAATGCAGCAAAGTTGATTGGATGGCGCTTCACCAATGATCCAAAACATACTGCAAAAGCATCCCAGGAGTTTTTTAAAGCAATGAAGTGGAATATTCTGCAATGGCCGAGTCAATCACCAGATCTCAACCCAATCGAGCATGCATTTCACTTGCTCAAGACAAAACTTAAGGCAGAAAAACCCACAAACAAGCAACAACTGAAGACAGCTGCAGTAAAGGCCTGGCAAAGCATCACAAAGGAGGAAACCCAGCGTTTGGTGATGTCCATGGGTTCCAGACTTCAGGCAGTCATTACCTGCAAAGGATTCTCAACAAAATATTGAAAAGTAACATTTTACTTAGGGTTATGTTTATTTGTCCAATTACTTTTGAGCCCCTGAAATGAGGAGCATTTGTATAAAAATAGCTACAATTCCTACATGTTTAATCGTATATTTTTGTTCAACCCCTTGAATTAAACCTTAAAGTCTGCACTTCAATTCCGTTGTAGTTGTTTCATTTCAGATCCATTGTGGTGGCATGCAGAGCCCAAATCATGAAGATTGTGTCACTGTCCAAATAATTCTGGGCCTAACTGTATGTTGTTCTTTTGGTTATGAGCAGTGTTGTGTTTGTGCCAAATGTACCTTTTGGAATTATGGCCAAAAAGTTCAACCTTGGTTTCCATCAATCCATCCATCTATCTTCTCCCGCTTAATCCTTTTCGGGTCACGGGGGGGCTGGAGCCTAACCCACTGGACCATAATACATTTTCCAACATGCTTTGGGGAGATTTCAAATGTGTTTTTGCAAAATGTAGGTGGGCTTGAATGTTTTTCTTCGTAAGATAAGGCTTCCGTCTTGCCATCCTAGACGGGAGATTGTTGTCACATGTACTAAACAGCCAGTACTTGCCAGAAATTCCTGCAGCTCCTTCAATGTTGCTGTTGGCCTCTTGGCAGCCTCCCTGACCAGTTTCCTTCTCGTCTTTTCATCAATTTTGGAGGGACGTCCAGTTCTTGGTAATGTCACTGTTGTGCCATATTTTCTTCACTTGATGATGACTGTCTTCACTGTGTTCCATAGTATATTTAATGCCTTGGAAATTCTTTTGTACCCTTCGTGAACGACAAGATCCCTCTGATGCTTTGGAAGCTCTCTGCGGACCATGGCTTGTGCTGTAAGATGTGACTACAAAAATGTCAGGAAAAGCCTACTAGAACAGCTGAACTTTATTTGGGGTTAATCAGAAAAACTTTAAATGGTGGCAGGTGTGTGCTGACTCCCAGTAACATGAGTTTGAATGTGATTGGTTAATTCTGAACTAAGGCTGTCGTGGTAGAGGAATTTTCCCTATGGTGATGGTGGACAACTCAACACCATGGTATGCGGTATTATTGCAGATGTTTTTAGGACCCTGTGGTCTTGTAATTTAAACAGGGTTCATAACTTACATGGCAAATGATGGAAGCTGTGAGAAACTCGCTGCAGCTCCGCACTCAACTTTGTGTGTGTGTGACGATTGTGCGGTGCTCCGGTCTTTCTAGGCACGAACTGCTGATTCTGTTAAAAAACAAAAAACAAAAAAAGGATTGTTTTCATAAAGCAGCAGTGAGAACTGCAGTATTTCAACTACGGCGTGTGTGGACTGGAGACTGCAGTGACATTCAGCTTATTTAAACTGGACAGCCTCCATACAGGACCCTGCGTGGCTCTTGTCGCCGTGATTTTTGCCACTGTCTGAAAAATCACGTTCAAACAAGCAGTGCACTCTGCAGTAGTTGTTTTGCTGTCGGAGCTCAATTGTCAGGATCATAAACACTCCACTCAGGAGGAAATGACATGCTTTGTGCCCTTTCAGTGCTCACTGTCACGGCTGTATTTAGCAAGGAGTCCAAACACTTCCACCACTAACTGCCTGCTGGAGTCCGTATGGAGAGAGAGTACCCCAATTGGTGCTGCCACCGTCAGCACCCGTGCTGTGGAAGCGTCCACAGTACCGGGTGCAAACATGCTGTTGACAATAAAAATACACTTAATATTTAATAATTTCTTTATTAATCAATAGGGGCATGTAAGTGAATGAGATTTAGCCACATACACAAAAAAGTGAACACCGTGGTTGTTGCGGTTGCTTGTTTTCCTCCGTGGTAGTCTTGTCCATAGTGCGGTATTACATAATTGCGGTTATTGTGGCAGCCCAATTCTGAACACAGCCACATTCCCAGATATAAGAGGGTGTGCATATTTATGCAACCAGATTATTGTGAGTTTTTTTTTTTCTCAAAGGATTTCAGTTTGTTTTTCAGTTGGGTTGTACAGGTTATAGGTCACATTAATGGTGGAAAAAGTTTTGAAATAATTTATCTTGGTCTCATTTTTTTTACATCACAAAAACCTGGCGTTTGAACAGGGGTGTGTAGACTTTTTATAGCCACTGTATGTTCAGAATTTTTTTTCTTCCGTTATTTTCTACTGTGGCTTCTGTGATTCATATTCGGCGGAAGATGTGATTGTTTCTAGCTTAAATCAAAATTGTAAGTTCAGGTAAATGTTATTTGAGTTTCAGAGACAGTGAGTGGCTGTATTTATGTTCCAGCTGATTAATTCCAGACTTTATAAAGGTCAGTTCTCGTTTAGTCCACAATGATGTTGATGGATCTAAATGCTTTTGCTGTGAGTTACCCTGTTTTGCACATGAGGGCAGCAGATACTGTCCAGTATTATTGGCTTTGTGAGATATATATATATATATATATATATATATATATGTGTATATATACAGTATATATATATATACAGTATATATATATATATATATATATATATATAATTGAGCTGCATTCCACATGTACTGAAAGCTTAAGAAAGTAAGAGCTCAGCAGTAATGTTTTTCTCCAGTAATGAACAACTGGTTGCATGTAGGAGCTATTGTCTTTTTACTATCATGAAAAAAAAACAACTTTTAGCAAAGTAGCATTGCAACTCAGACTGACTTTAGTTTATTAGAAGCACATTTGTGTAAATGTAGATTTCAGTCATACTTGAGAGTGCCATTTAAGTTTATTTACACAGCTGTTAGGTCCGACAGCAATTTGATCAGAAAGTAGTCATTTCAGACTGTATTCCCAGATAACTGCACTTGGATGCTTCACCATATAGGTGTCCCTCCCCTTCAGTATGTTCTTATAATTATTAATTGCAGTCAACGGTCAGTGGGTGGGTGGAGACGAGTGTTGGATGATTTGTGACAGGATAGCAGCTAGAGTGAAAGGGAAGATTTACAAGACGGTAGTGAGAGCTGATTTTATGTATGGTTTGGAGATGGTGGTATTGACAAAAAGACAGGAGTTGAAGATGCTAAGATTCTCATTGGGAGTGACCAGGAGGGACAGGATTAGAAATGAGTACATAATATATCAGTGGGGCAGCTCAGGTTTGGAGACAAAGTAAGAGAGGCAAGGCTGAGATGGTTTGGACATGTGCAGAGGAGGGATAGTGGATACATTGAAGATGGAGCTGCCAGGCAGGAGGGAAAGAGGAAGACCACAGAGAAGATTCATGGATGCAGTGGAGGAGGACATGGAGAGGGGTGGTGTTACAGAGGAAGATGAAGGGACAGGGTGAGATGGAGGCAGACGATCCGCTGTGGCGACCCCTGAAGGGAGCAGCTGAAAGATGAAGAATGAAGACTTTTTTCAATGAGTTACGTAGAGCCAAAAAGGAAGAAAAAAGCTGCATCAATAATGTAAATAGAGGGGAAAATGAGTACAGCAGCTTCTTTAGCTATGTAAAAATATTTTTATATAGTTTTCTTGACTGAGCTGCTGTTTCACAGTGGTCCAGTTTTGCTGCATCTGTGGTAGGGACTTCTCTCTTTTTAATTCGCTCCCTCTGTGCTCCTCCTTTCTTTTTCTTTTGAGCCCCACCATGACCTTCCATTTTGCCACTGACTGGAGACTTGTGTCCATTTTTAATAGCATTAACAATAAGTTTGGTTTTTTTTTAACCAGCAGCTGTGGAAGCTTGGAGAGAGTGGCCACCATAAAACAAGTAGTATTTACAGTACTAGTAAGCAGTTAAATTATCCAGCAGTATATTTCACAGTTGAATGATTGCACAGTGTTGTTGCAACTTTCAATAAGAATATTACGGTGGATTTGACAAGGAACATTCCTTATTCGTAGAGCAGTAGTGTTATGTGCAGTTTCTATGAGCAGTGCAGACGTGAAGTCTGACATCAGCAGGGATGAAGTAGGCAGTATTAACATGCAGTGCTTTCTCTCTCATTTTAGTTGCGACTCGATTGTAAATGCATGTGACTCCCCCCGTACCAAGATGGGGGCTTCATGTTGATTCCGATGCACATCAATAGCCCAGGTGACCTCTAGGGTTGATATCTATGCCTATTTCCAAGGTCAACCTGTGTACCAAGTTCAGTGGCCGTAGCCTCATTCCGTGTCCAGTTAGTGCATGGACATAGCCGTGCAGCTGGCCGTAGACTGCACCGACTGCCCTACCCATGCTGCCTCGTCGTTGGCATGGGTAATGACAGGAAAGTTATTATATTCTATATTATGGGAGTTTATGTTAGCAACATCCAAGAGTAGTAGCTGGGAGCTACTTATTTTTGCATAGTGATACTAATCTTAGTGCAACATTACAACATTCAATAAGCAAACAAATAATAGTTTGTTTTTTTTTGTCAATTTTTACTGTGAGCTTAAAATTGTTAGTGGAGCTGTTGCATAAAAGCAACACCCAAGCTTGTGTGGTTTTGAGAACATAGCCCCATGGTGATGTCATCAGCACTCAGCTGCACATTGGACCTACGATTGAATCACTGTAGTTCTTTCGTCTCTAATACAACGCATAGTATTGCTTAAAGAAGCAAAAGGAAGAAAGCTGCTATCTCAATAACAGGGTAACTCACAAGGTTTTGGGGTGAACGCTACCTTTAAAATAAACTTTTTCTGGTTATTGTTAATTTCACACTCAGTTCACCTCAAACCTGCAAATAACACAAGTTCTAACAGCTGTAAGACATCCTGTTATAGATCAGCTAATAAACTTTTTAAAGCATTTTTTTTCCATTCAGAATTGAGTGTGATCTGGCGTTTGTTAAAATAATTAACTGTGCTGCTTGTTGCATGCAGGACTGCCAAGAGAGCTCCCTTTGCTCCTGCTCTGCGGCAGCTGACCTCTCCAAAGATTTGCCAGCCTCCTGCATATTACTAATGTGCCCCAGCTGCCTCTGTGTCAGAACGTCTGTCTGTGTGTAACACGTCACAGCTGGATATCTGCAGTCCACTGACTGAGGTCTTGCATGCCTTCGTGTCACACTAGTAAAGAGAGGACTCTTTTCTTTCCTCTGTGTTTTTTTTTTTTCCCCTCACAGGTTCACTAGTCCAGATGGCACATGCACGTTTTGAAAAATTAACTGTAGCTCACTGTTGTCTTCCGTTTTTAGATCAGAGCACGCATGCACTCCTCATTTTTTATTTCTCATTTCTACTTCCTTTTCCGTTTTCCCTCTTGTGTACTCCCCTTTGTTGTCTGCGTCTCCCTCCACTGTTTTTCTTATTTTTTTTTGTCTGCCTTCAGATATTTCTTTCCACCTCTGGAACCCCCCAGAGTGGGAACTGGGTATGGGTACCTGCTGCCTCCCTCCTCACTCATAGAACACTGCGACGCTGAGCCCATTCAGCCTCAGCAGCAGCAGGCCCTTCCCCGCAGACACTCGTCTAGAGCTCTGCTGCCCTTACCACAGACTGAAGGGCAGTGATTTCGCCATTTTTTATTTTTTTTAACACAAGATGTGATATAGGTAAACCTAAGCAGCAAAACCTCCATGAATTTCAGTTAAAAACAAAAACCTTTGCCTTCCTGTTTCAGTTTTCCTTTTTTGGCACAAAAATGTAAATGTGCACGTTGTCTTGGTTTTTCTTGTTAAAACATTAATGCACTTGTCTGAATAATAAACTTGGCTAAAATAATAAAGTGATATGGCCAAATCATAAATGATTTTTAAAAAGATTATGAAAAAGAGAGAATGTGGTTGTAACAGCCAGAACTTAAGTCCAGCTCACGTGAAATGGCAGATGTTCGTCACAGGAGCAGGGCCTCCACCACAGAAGATGACCGCTTCAAAGCCGTTTCCTTTGTGAATTCATGTTTTCACATAAAGCTCAAGTGGGTTTAGTTTGTCATACCTAAGGACAATTTAGAATCCCCAGTTTTGATGCCAGTTAACCTAACGTGCGTGTTTTTGGCATGTTTGTCCTTAGGTATGACTGTGAGAGTGAATGGTTGTCTGTCTGTCTGTGTTGGCCCTGCGATGGACTGGCGATC
This sequence comes from Pholidichthys leucotaenia, assembly GCA_020510985.1. Taxonomy (NCBI): domain Eukaryota; kingdom Metazoa; phylum Chordata; class Actinopteri; order Cichliformes; family Pholidichthyidae; genus Pholidichthys; species Pholidichthys leucotaenia. Next base: position 246,262,921 of record CM035849.1, read on the forward strand.
TGTCCAGGGTGCCTCTCGCCCAAAGATGCTGGGATAGGCTCCAGCCCTCCTGCGACCCGAAAAGGATTAAGCAGAAGAAGATGGATGGATGGATGGGTTTAGTCTGTCTTTTTTTTTTTTTTTGGTTAACTTGATTTTGATCGATCCATCTGAAAAATGCAGTCAAAGTCAAACCTTCTTACGTGGTGGTTTAAGGTTAACTCTGGATCACAGTTGAAATTGAAGCCTAAGGTTTTGGTGTCGCAGAATTAATTTAATCTTGGTTGAAGGTAAAAACTAAACTGGGTTTAAAGACTGGTTTAAATTAAATATTTTTAATTATAAACTGGTTTGATGCAACAGAATTTCAACTTAAACTGTGGCTCATTCCCACAATATTCAACTTAAGGATCAAGAAGTACCATGAGATTACAAACCACAATTCCACTGAAGTTGAGATGTTGTGTAAAATGTACATAAAAACAGAGTACAATGATTTGCAAATCCTTTTCAACCTATATTCAGTTGAAAACACTACAAAGACAAGATAGTTAATGTTCAAGTTAATAAATTTTATTTATTTTGCAAATACTCATTTTGAATTTGATTCCTGCATCATTTTCCATAAAAACTGGGACAGGGGCAAGAAAAGACTGGAAAAGTTGAGGAATGCTCAAAAACACCTTTTTGGAACATTCCAAAGGAGACTGTGTTAATTGGAAACAGGTGAGTGTCATGTTTGGGTATAAAAGGAGCATCCCCAAAAGGCCCAATCTTCCACAAGCAAGGATGGGGTGAGGTTCACCTCTTTGTGAACAAGTGTGTGGGTAAATAGTCAAACAGTTTAAGAACAATGTTTCTCGTACCATTGTAAGGAATTCATCATTTATGGTGCTTAATATAATCAAAAGGTTCAGACAATATGGAGAAATTTCTGCACATAAGCAACAAGGCCAAAAACCAACATGAATGCCTGTGACTTTTTGACCCCTCAGGTGGCACTGCATTAAAAACATCATTCTGTAAAGGCTATAATCACATGGTCTCAGGAAAATCATTGTCCGTTAGCACATATTGCTACATCTACAAGTGCAACTTAAAACTTTACCATGCAAAGCAAAAGTCCTATATCAACAGCACCCAGAAATGCCGCTGGTTACTCTGGGCCCAGGTTCATCTAAGATGGACTGACGCAAAGTGGAAAAGTATGCTGTGGTCTGATGAGTCCATATTTCAGGTTGTTTTTGGAAATCTTGGATGTTGTGTTCTCCCAGGTACAGAGAAAAGGGCCACCCAGATTTTTATCAGTGTTAAGTTCAAAAGCCAGCCTCTGTGATGGTATGGGGGGGTGTTAGTGCCCATGGTATGGGTAACTTGCACATCAGTGAAGGCACCATTAATGCTGAATGGTACGTACAGGTTTTGGAGCAACATTCGCTGCCATCCAAGCAACATCTTTTTCAGGGATGTCTCTGCTTATTTTAGTAAGACAATACCAAGCCACATTCAGCATGTTACAACAGTGGATTCATAATCACAGAGTACAGGTACTAGACTGGCCTGCCTGCGGTCCAGATCTGTCTCCCATTGGAAATGTGTGGCACATTATGAAGATCAAAATACGCTAACGTAGACCCCGGACTGTCGATAAACTGAAGTTGTACAAGCAAGAATGGGAAAGAATTCCACCTACAAAGCTTCCACAATTAGTGTCATCAGTTCCTAAATGCTTACTGAGTGTGGGTAAAAAGAAAGGTGATGTAGCACAGTGGTAAACATGACCCTGTCCCAGCTTTTTTGGTAAGTGCCGCAGGAGTCAAATTCAGAACGCGTGAATATTTGCAAAAAAACAATTGAGGTTTATCAGTTTGAGCATTAAAATTATGCCGTACTGTGGCTGCTTCATCCATCCAGGTGGATGCCCTCAATTTCCCCTCTGGGGATCAATAAAGTATACAAAATAAAAAAAAAAAAATCTTGTCTTTGTAGTGTATTCAGTTGAATAAAGGTTGAAAAGGATTTGCAAATCATTTTACTCTGTTTTCATTTACATTTTACACAATGTTCCAACTTCATTGGACTTGGGGTTTGTAATTTTATTTCTGACTCACTTCCCCTTTTATGTGTAAACTGATCCTATTTATGAATATTTAACTTTTGTGTGGAACAACTTCCCCAGAGAAATAAGTTGATTCATAATCATGTGGTTGTTAAAAAAAAAAAGTTTTTTGAGTCTATTGTTTCAAAAAAAAATATGTGACTACAACAAATGAAAGAATCAAAGGAAGCTGTTGTAGTCAATTACAATTTTTTTATTAGTTCAAGGAGGAAAAAAATATGGAATCACTCAATTCTGAAGAAAATATAGAATGAAAAAAACACTTCACCACGGCTACTTTGTTGCACCACCTCTGGCTTTTATCACAGCTTGAATTCTCTGAGGCATGGACATCACTGATGACAGAATTGAACTATTCTTCATCAGTCCAGTTCAATTCAACTTTTATTGCCGTTTCCAGATCAGCGTTGCAGGTTGGAAATTTGTCATGTACCATTTTCTGCAATTTCCACCATAAATTTTCAGTGGGATTGGGGTCAGGAGTATTTGCAGGCCATGCCATTGACATTATGTCTTTCATGAAGGAAAATTCTTATGATTTTTGCCTTATGGCAGGATGCATCATCCTGGAAAATGTCATCATCAGCAAACATCCTTTCAATTGATGGAAGAAGAAAAGTATCCAAAATTTCAGTGTAAACTTGTGCATTTATTGAAGATGTAATGACTGCCATCTCCCCCACAACTTTACCTGACATACAGCCCCATATCATCCATGACTTTGGAAATTTGCGTGTTTTCTTCAGTCATCTTCATAAATTTCATTGGAATGGCACCAAACAAAAGTTCCAGCATCATCATCTTGCCCAATGTAGATTCGTGATTCATGACTGAAAATCACTTTCATCCCGTCGTCCGCAGTCCATGATTGCTTTTCTTTAGCCCACTGTAACCTTTTTTCCTGTTTAGGTGTTAGTGATGGCTTTGGTTTGACTTTTCTCGATGTAAATTCATTTCCTGTAGGTTATTTCTTACAGCTCGGTCACAGACCTTGACTCCAGTTTCTGCCCCTTTGTTCCTCATTTTTTGTGCATTTTCTGTTTTTTAAGACATATTGTGGAGATGTGAGAATGACGAGGCAGAGTTCTCTCTCAAGTCAGCTTTATTCACATCACCATCATCTCAAAGCAGAAAGCAGAAAAGAGCCACACAGGGAACTCTCGTCCTTAAATATCAGGACTCTTACAGTTCACAGGTCACATGTATCACAGACTACGTTGCATTATAATGACAGTAACAATGCATCCTCACTCCATGATATCACTTCCACTGTCTCCCCTGCATCCCTTCTTTAATCCTTTAATTATACCCCCCCAGTCTCCAGCCTTGCATACCAAAGCTAAGATTCTTGCAGCTTCCTGTAATCACCAAGGACGTTCTGCTTTTGTTCTGATCTAAAATGTGAGTCCAAAACAAGTCACGTCTGTGTGTCCACCACACAAAGCCCCCCCAACATTTTAGAACAAACGAGAATAACCACATGCATGCCGTGATAGTATACATCAGTCCACATGCTGTCTAGGCTTCAGTCTCCTGCCGAAACTGCTGTAGCTGGGATTCAACGTCTCTGCGGTGCTGTCACGCTTGGGGTTTTGCCGTCTGGGGGTGGAAACCTTTTGTCAGCACCTGTGGGTGTTCTGGGGAAACATTACTCTGTGAAGCCCCCCGCGGTGGTCTACCTCGCCGCGGGGCCCTCGCCAACAGCACTTGCTCATCTGCCACCACAAAAGCGGGTTTGAGTCTGTTTATGCCAACGTTCTCTTTCCTACCCCCCAAATCTAGCAAAAACTGCTTGTCCCCTGTTTCTAGCACTCTGAACGGTCCGTCATAAGGCAGTCGCAGCGGGGTTCGATGTGCATCATGTCTGACAAAAACAAACTCTGTGTTCTTCAAAGTTTTAGGCACAAAAACGCGCGGAAAACTGTGGTGTGCGGGGCCGGGCAGCGTGCTTGATTCTATGTTACTCCGCAACAGCTGAGACGGGGAGGCGTCTGGCGCAGGGTTATCTGGGAGAAACTCCCCAGGCAGCCGGAGTGGCTGCGCAAACACGAGCTCCGCTGGGGAGGCTTCTAAGTCCTCTTTAGGTGCAGAACGCAACCCCAATAACACCCACGGTAACTTGTCTACCCAATTTGCACCCGTCAGTGATGCTCTGAGAGCCGCTTTCAATGACCTATGAAAACGTTCGCATAACCCGTTAGCCTGCGGATTGTACGCGGTTGTGCGGTGAATTGTGACCCCCAGGCTGCGGGCCATTGTCGACCAAAGCTCGGACACAAATTGAGGGCCTCTGTCAGACGTAATGTCCGATGGAACGCCGAAGCGTGCCACCCAAGCTGTTAAAAACACGCGCGCCACTTCCTCGGCCGTGGTTGATGCCAGCGGGACCACTTCAGGCCAGCGCGTGGTGCGGTCCACCATTGTCAGAAGGTGTGTGCACCCTTGTGACGGCGGGAGGGGGCCCACGAGGTCCACATGAACGTGATCGAACCTCTTGGCCGGAATGTGAAATGGCTCTAAAGGAGCCCTCGTGTGCCTGTGTACTTTGGCTCGTTGACACGCCGTGCAGGCTGCTGCCCACTCTTTAACCTCTTGCGCTCCGTTGTACCGCGGACGGGCAAGTCTCTGCGTCCTAGAGCGCACGAGAGCGCACGAGGGCGCTCTCATGCGCTCTAGGACGCATGGTGTAGATGATGATGTAGGTGGTGATGGTGATGTAGTGGCGTCCAAGCGCGCACTGAAAATAAAAGCTGCAGACACAGCCGCAAACAGATTAGTTCATCTGATTGACCTCTCATTCGACTATTAAGAGCCTTGAATTGGGTTTCTGAAACCTTGAAGAACCAATGACTGAAAACCTAGCCAGAAGGACCCGCCTGCTGTGAATGCAGTGAGCCAATTGAAGCAGAGAAGTTCGCGAGCTGTTTTTTTTAAGGCTGGGTGAAGACTGACTGCTGGAGCGGATCAAAAAAGGATTAGACGTTATGAGACGTTATGATTTCTTCCATGGTCATAGACCGACGGAGGCTGACGACGAAGGCTGAGTGACACACACGCCTTCGCCAGTCTTTTTTTTAATTACTACTGTTATTTGTTTTGAAAAATCGTTCGCCAAAAACCGCAATCATGGAAGCACAAAACCGCAATAATGGAATTATGTTTTGACCGGGTCGCGAGACCAGAACCACGAGCGGACCAGCGTCGCGTTCGTCTGACAATGAGGAAGAGAAGTTGGCCAGGACAATGTGGCTGTGAAGAGGTAAGGTGTTATAAGCCAAATTATTTTTTTATCCCTGAAAATTGTAATCCAAAATGACTTTTGACCGATCGGTAAATTACAACTGTGCTTCGCGGCGCAGTTCGTGCGCCGCTGTACAAGGGGTTGTTCGCCGCGTACAGACTGTGAACGCCCCCCCCCCCGCTATTCTTATGCAGCGAGGGGGGGGGGAAGCCGCGGTGATTGCGCTGCTGTCCCACATCACCACATGAGGCTAATCCGTTGTGTAGCGATGGCCGAAGTCCATCCTCTGTAGCACACAGACAGGGCACACAGACAGCCCTGAGCGTGACCTTTCATTAGAGCCTAAAATGAAGCTTCTATATTGAATCATTCAAAAGTTACAGACGTTTTTCCAAACTGTGCCATTTGGCACAGTTTAAAAACGCCTGGGAACAGCCTGAGGAAAAAGCTGTGTAATATATTCATTTTTTGTGGTATTGTTACAAAATTTGGACCTCAGCTGGATAACACTTGGTTCTACGTTTCTGTTGCATTTTCCAGCCCGGATCTGAAGCTGTGTGTTATTTGCAAGCATTTATATCCAAAAAAAACACCCAGGCCAAATTTATTTTCTTCAAGTTCACTATGTTTAGATGACTGTAACTCAGTGGCCGGAGCACTTAGAGAGATCATGTTTTTTTTGCCAAAAAATTCAAAGTGTTTTCTTTTAAATGAGACCAACCCCATGAAGATGCTGCAAAGGGTTGAAGAACAGCTTTCAATTTACTTTGGGCACATTATTTTTTGGCGTTTTTAGGAAAATTGACCGGAGTGCAAGGGGTTAACTTGTTTGCGGAGGCTCGGCCACACAAATTTCTCTCCTACCATTTTGACCGCCGCGCGCACTCCAGGGTGTGCCAAAGAATGAACCGAATCAAAAATGCGGCGGCGCCACGCGCCCAGTACTACTGGACACAGCCGTCCAGTGGAGACATCGCAGATTAGGGGGGGGGGTGCATACCGTCTTGCAGCACCTTGCTCTCCAGCCTTAACCCTGTTGGTCAAGACTGAAGCGCGCGCACATCCGCATCACCAACCTGCTCCGCGGCCATGGCTGCGTAATCTACTCCTACGTTGACTGGGGCCGCCACGGCGCGCGAGAGGCAATCTGCCACTAGATTGAGTTTGCCCACCACATGCCGAATATCAGTGGTAAACTCTGATATCGCGGCCAGCTGTCTCTGCTGCCGGCCTGACCACGGTTCAGAAACCTTGGCCATCGCGAATGTTAGCGGTTTGTGGTCAACGAACGCGGTGAAAGAGCGTCCTTCTAGCCAGAACTGAAAGTGGCGGATGGCCAAATGGAGAGCCAGCAGCTCCCTGTCGAACGCGCTGTATTTACGTTCGCTATCGCGCAAGGTCCTGCTGAAAAATGCGAGGGGTTGCCAAACCCCGGCTACATGTTGCTCCACGACCGCCCCTATGGCCACATCTGACGCGTCAGTGGTGAGCGCTATGCGGGCCGTTGGGTCTGGGTGTGCCAACAACGCAGCCTTTGCCAAGGCTGCTTTCACCTCCGAGAACGCTTGGTCCCGCTCCGAGGACCACTCGACTTTATCCGCGGGTTTCTTTTTTTGAGCGTGGCATACAGCGGCTGCATGAGTTGCGCCGCGCGGGGGAGAAAACGGTTATAAAAATTCACCATTCCCAAAAACTCCTGCAACGCCCTGACTGTCTGCGGCCGGGGAAAATCTGCCACCGCACGCACTTTGTCAGGAAGCGGAACTGCTCCTTCGGGGGAGACGCGGTGTCCTAAAAAATCTATCTGTGCCACCCCGAACTGACACTTCGCTGGGTTGATTATTAACCCGTGATCTCCCAACCTTCGGAAAACTGTGGCCAGGTGTTTTTCGTGTTCGTCTTCGGACGCGCTGGCTACTAAAATATCGTCCAAGTAGACGAACATGAAAGGGAGATCGCGAAGCACCGCGTCCATCATGCGTTGGAACGTCTGAGCAGCCCCTTTAAGTCCAAATGGCATGCGTAAAAACTCGAATAGGCCAAACGGAGTTATTACCGCTGTTTTGGGTATGTCCTCAGTGCGCACTGGGACTTGGTGGTAACCGCGGACCAAGTCTATTTTAGAAAAAACGCGCGCCCCTGCCAAATGAACGGAAAAATCCTGGATATGCGGGATTGGGTAGCGGCCGTGCGCTGTAGTGTTGTTTAACCCGCGGAAATCCCCGCAAGGTCGCCATGATCCGTCAGCTTTCGGGACCATGTGCAGCGGGGAAGCCCACGGGCTGTTTGAACGCCTGATAATGCCCAACCTCTCCAGGTTAGCGAACTCCTCGCGCGCTATGGCCAGCTTAACTGCGTCCGAGCGCCGAGCTTTTGCAAAAACGGGTGGTCCGGTAGTGGTAATAAAATGCTCCACCCCGTGTTTAGCGACTGTTGCCAAAAATGTGGGGACCGTGAGTGCTGGGAACTGAGTGAGCAGTGTGCAGAACTTACCGCTTGTAGCTGTGACGTTGGCTTGTGCTGTAGGCGGGGCCACTCGCGCTGTACAGGGGATAGAATCAAAAGAAAGTGCATTAACCAGGCGCCTTTTAGCGAGGTCAACCAACAAACCATGTGAGCACAAAAAATCAGCCCCCAACATATTGAAATTTACTGCTGCTACAACAAAAGTCCACTCAAATGTACGGCCGTGTACAGACAGAAGCAGAGTCTTCTCACCAAAGGTCTTAATCTCCGAGCCGTTCGCTGCTGTCACCCGGGGACCTCCGGAACCAGCTAGTCTGTCCGCGTAGGAAGGTGTGATGAAACTCAACTGGGAGACTGTGTCGACGAGGAACTGCTTCCCTGAGCGTGCGTCCAACAAGTAGAGCAGCTTGTTCTCCTCCCCGAGGGCCGCGGCTGCTACCGACCCCCAGTCTTGGCGTTTCCCGAACGCCTGAACTGGCACGGTGGTACACATTTGCGTGCCCTCTCTGCGAAACGGCGATGGTAGAAACAAAGGACGTCCGATTCGCGTTCCCTGGCCCCTGCCGCCGCCGTCGTCGGTGAGTCTGGCACCGCTGCCTCTGGCCCCCTGTCGTCTCCGGTCGTCTCGCCGAGTTCCGCTGCAGCGGCTGTGGCTGCGGCTGCGCGCCGCTTGGTGGCGCTGACAATCCGCTGCGCCTCTTGGCCCAGTGCGCAGTAGTCCCGTTGGGCCAACAGTGGCGAACTGGCCAGGGTCGCTCTCGCTGCTGACGGTAGAGTCCTGAGGAAAAGGTGGGTGAAAATGAAGTGATCGTCGTCACAGTCTTTCAACCTCAACAACTTCTCCATCAGGTTCGCGGGCATGTCGTTTTCCAACTCCGTTAGCGCCAGGAGCCTCTCTGCACGCTCCTCCGCCGAGGGGGTGAATTGCTGGATGAGTGCAGCCTTCAACGTGCCGTATTTGTCGCTGTCCGGCGGCTGGTCGATCAGGCTCTCCACATGCTGGGCCGTGTTGTTGTCCAGCTTTGCGACTACGTGGTAGAATTTTGTGGCGTCTACCGATATCCCCCGGTGGTTGAACTGCGCCTCAACCGCGTTGAACCAGGAGCGTGGATTGTTCTGCCAGAAGTCCGGTAGCTGGACTGTGGCGGCATTCGCTTGGCTGGGGGCTCCTGACGAGGCTGGCCCGGGTGAATTCTCCTCTTGCATGATACGTCTCGGGTCATGTGAGAATGACGAGGCAGAGTTCTCTCTCAAGTCAGCTTTATTCACATCACCATCATCTCAAAGCAGAAAGCAGAAAAGAGCCACACAGGGAACTCTCGTCCTTAAATATCAGGACTCTTACAGTTCACAGGTCACATGTATCACAGACTACGTTGCATTATAATGACAGTAACAATGCATCCTCACTCCATGATATCACTTCCACTGTCTCCCCTGCATCCCTTCTTTAATCCTTTAATTATACCCCCCCAGTCTCCAGCCTTGCATACCAAAGCTAAGATTCTTGCAGCTTCCTGTAATCACCAAGGAAGTTCTGCTTTTGTTCTGATCTAAAATGTGAGTCCAAAACAGGTCACGTCTGTGTGTCCACCACAATATTGGTTTTTCTTCTGTCTTGATGCATTGTCTTCCTTGTTCTACCAGTATGCTTCCCATTTTGTTTGTACTTGATCTTATAAAAAACTGCAATTGACTACAACATCATTCTTTTATGTTGGCATTTTGAATAAAAAAATTTTGTGGCATGTCTGTGATTATTTTTTACAGATTTAATTGAAGGAACATTCTCCAAGAGTGCTAGTTACATAATTTTTTACTAGGTGTTGCATCTGCAAGAATTTTGGAGGATATGTTTTGTGTTTTTTTTAATCCCCTGCCAGTCAAAGTCCAAAGGGGGATTATGTTATGGGGCAGTCTGTCTGTTCATTCCTCAGTCTGTCCCATTTTTGTGAAATCAACTACTCCTACAGTTTTGTTCGTTTTTTTTTTTTTTTAACTTGGTACCGGGGTTTGATATACGCCAGTGACGCACATATTACCATTTGACTCCAATCTGATGACTTTGACAGGAGTTATATCCCCTGACTTATGATATCATATTTTCTTCAGTTATTAGACAGTAACTGTCTGGTGAAATCAACACCTACAGTTTTGTTATGATTTTTTAAAAACTTGGTACCAGGGTTTGATCAAAATTCGAGAACAATGTATTAATGCTTGACTTATTCTGAAATATTGTCCTTCGTTGTTCAGAATTTGATAGAATATCAGCTGTGGCTATACCACTGCTGTACTAGCATGTTTTTTTTTTTTTTTAAATAACCAAGGCACTTCAATGCAAACATTTTTGTAAAAAAAAAAAACCCAGCAAAATTAGAGAACAGTGATCACTGTGTAAGAAGAAAAGACAATGTTTTTAAGGGCTACAATGTTCAAAAATTAATAGGAAGTGTAGAGGTGCTTGCTTTGAATGACTTCAGCACATCTGCGCCCACAGGACATCACTAGTTTCTCACACTGCTCTGGTTTAGGGGACAGGATTATGTGAAGACTCTCACTGGGGAATCGGTTCAACACTGCAGCTGGAATTGCTCACCAGTTCACCACTGAACAGGGCAAGGATCTGTCCTGGCACACAGTGTCTCTCCATTTCAGACAATTTGGACTCAAAACTCACTCTGTAGTGACGAACCTCTCAACAGCAGAAAGAATAAAAAAAGGCTAGATGTGCCTTTGCTGAGGAGCATGTTGTGTGGAGAGAGGAGAACTGGTCCAGAGTGCACTTCAGTGATGAGAGTAATATAGCCAAGGGGACAGGCGGTTAAGCCCAACTGGTGGTTTGAACTCTACCTGTGTCACCCCACTTGACAAGCGAAGTAGGAATGCTTTTATTGACTCTGCTACATATCCCCCCCAGATTTTGACATTGTACCAATGTCAGACGTGCATTTAGCTTTCAGGTGCCGTTAAAGATGGCTGCCTTCTGACACAGTGGTATCTGGGGAATGGAACTAATGCACCACCAGTAAATCCTGCTCACCAGTGCAAATTGTAGCCAAGGGGACGGGGTTAGTTAAGCCCAACTGGTGGCGGGCAGCTTGATGGCACAGTGGTTAGCACAGTAAAAAGGTCATGGGATTGATCTGACCATCCTTGCAAACTCCACCCTTCTGTGTGGAGTTTGCAAGTTCTTCCCATGTCTGTGGATGATGATAAATGCATAATTAAAAGGATAAATAATTATATGCAGAAATAAATGTATTTTTGAATTGTAACATTTCTACATTTTTACTTTTATTTATTTACGGGATCAAAGCCAGTTTAGAAAGGTTTTACCTTTATACCAGTTTATGGTATTCTTGTATCCCCCCCACCTTGCTGCCTCTATATTGGAGTTTTCCCCGGTGGACGAAAGGGTTGCTTCCCTGCGCCTTCGGGTTGGGAATCGGGTCCTGACCATCATTTGTGCCTATGCACCAAATGATGTTTCAGAGTACCCACCCTTTTTGGAGTCTGTGACTGGGGTGCTGGAGGGTGCTCCTCTTGGAGACTCAATTGTCCTACTGGGGGACTTGAATGCACACGTGGGCAACGACAGTGACACCTGGAGGGGGGTGATTGGGAGGAACGGCCTGCCTGATCTGAACCCAAGTGGTGTTCAGTTATTGGACTTCTGTGCTAACCACAGTTTGTCCATAACAAACACCATGTTCAAGCATAAGGGTGTCCATATATGCACTTGGCACCAGGACACCCTAGGTCGCAGGTCGATGATCGATTTTGTTATCGTGTCATCAGACCTGCGACCGTATGTCTTGGACACCCGGGTAAAGAGAGGTGCAGAGCTGTCAACTAATCACCACCTGGTGGTGAGTTCGATCCGATGGCAGGGGAGGAAGCCATTCAGACCTGGTAGACCCAAACGTATAGTGAGGGTGTGCTGGGAACGTCTGGCTGAGGCCCCTGTCCGGGAGGTCTTCAACTCCCACCTCCGGAAGAACTTCAACCACATTCCGAGGGAGTCTGGAGACATGGAGTCTGAATGGGCCATGTTCTCCACCTCTGTTGTTGAAGCGGTGGCCCAGAGCTGCGGCCGCAAGGTGGTCGGTGCATCTCGTGGTGGCAACCCCCGAACCAAGTGGTGGACACCAGTGGTGAGGGGGGCCATTAAGCTGAAGAAGGAGTCCTATCAAGCTTGGTTGGCTTGTGGGACTCCCGAAGCAGCTGAGGTGTACTGGCAGGCCAAGTGGAGTGCAGCTCAGATGGTTGCTGAAGCAAAAACCTGGGTATGGGAGGAGTTCGGTGAGGCCATGGAACAAGACTTTCGGTCGGCCTCGAAGAGATTCTGGCAAACTGTCCGGCGCCTCAGGAGGGGAAAGCAGCTCCCTGTCAACACTGTGTATGGTGTGGATGGGACAGTGTTGACTTCGACTGGGGATATCGTCAGGCGGTGGAAGGAATACTTCGAGGATCTCCTCAATCCCACTGATACGCCTTCCACAGAGGAAGCAGGGTTTGGGGACGAGGGGGATGACTCGCCTATCACAGGGGCTGAGGTCGCCAAGGTGGTTAAAAATCTCCTTGGTGGCCGGGCCCCGGGGGTGGACGAGATTCGCCCTGAGTACCTCAAGGCCCTGGATGTTGTTGGGCTGTCATGGTTGACATGCCTCTGCAACATTGCGTGGAGGTCGGGGGCAGTGCCTTTGGCATGGCAAACTGGGGTGGTGGTTCCTCTCTTCAAAAAAGCGGACCGGAGGGTGTGCTCCAACTTTAGAGGGATCACACTCCTCAGCCTCCCTGGGAAGGTCTATGCCAAGGTACTGGAGAGGAGAATCCGGCCGTTGGTCGAACCTCGGATTCAGGAGGAGCAATGTGGTTTTCGTCCTGGCCGTGGCACATCAGACCAGCTCTTTACCCTCTCAAGAATTCTTGAGGGTTCGTGGGAGTTTGCCCAACCAGTTTACATGTGTTTTGTGGACTTGGAGAAGACATTTGACCGCGTCCCTCGTGGTTTTTTGTGGGGGGTGCTTCGGGAGTATGGGGTATCGGGCTTGTTGTTACGAGCTATTCGGTCTCTGTACGACCGTTGTGAGAGTTTGGTTCGTATTGCCAACACTCGGTCGGAGTCATTCCCAGTGAGAGTTGGACTCCGCCAGGGCTGCCCTTTGTCACCAATCCTGTTCATAATTTTTATGGACAGGATTTCTAGGCGCAGCCAGGGAATGGAGGGTGTCACGCTTGGTGACCACAGAATCTCATCTCTGTTGTTTGCAGATGATGTTGTCCTGTTGGCTTCATCCAGCAATGACCTACAGCTCTTGCTGGGACGGTTTGCCGCTGAGTGTGAAGCGGCTGGGATGAGAAACAGCACCTCCAAGTCCGAGTCCATGGTCCTCAGCCGGAAAAAGGTGGATTGTCCTCTCTGGGTTGGGGACAGGCTCCTGCCCCAAGTGGAGGAGTTTAAGTATCTTGGGGTCTTGTTCACGAGTGAGGGGAAAATGGAGCGAGAGATTGACAAACGGATTGAAGCAGTATCTGCAGTGATGCAGACGTTGTACCGGTCTGTTGTGGTGAAGAGGGAGCTTAGTTCTAAGGCAAAGCTGTCGATTTACCAGTCAATCTATGTTCCTACTCTCACCTATGGTCATGAGCTTTGGGTAATGACCGAAAGAACAAGATCGCGGATACAAGCGGCTGAAATGAGCTTTCTCCGTAGGATTGCTGGACTCACCCTCAGAGAGAGGGTGAGGAGCTCAGTCATCCGGGAGAGGCTCAGAGTAGAACCGCTGCTCCTCCACATTGAAAGGAGTCAGTTGAGGTGGTATGGGCATCTGATTAGGATGCCTCCTGGACGCCTCCCACTTGAGGTATTTCAGGCACGTCCCACTGGGAGGAGACCCCGGGGCAGACCCAGGACTCAGTGGAGAGACTATGTCTCCCAGCTGGTCTGGGAACGCCTTGGTATCCTCTCTGAAGAGCTGGAGCAGGTAGCTGGGGAGAGGGAAGTCTGGGCTTCTCTGCTTGAACTGCTGCCTCCGCGACCCGGACCTCCGGAAAAGCGGTAGAAGATGGATGGATTGATGGATATTTACGGGATCCTCCATATTTTAACCAGGGCTTATTGTGGGCACCCAGCACAATGCAGACTGATAATATTCACGCTCAGCAGGGATTTGCATACGACCAAAAGAACCACAGGAGACAGTCAGACGGGACTGAATGCATGCATCTTCTGTGCCAACCAATGTCATGCTAATCATGTGTACTGACCGATGTGTACTGGATGACAATTGATATGCTAATGTGCCATGCATTCGCTGTCTGTATCACTGTATAAAATAGCTCACTCACAATGTACTCAGGGCACACAGCACTGCTGTGCATCTCAATGATGATGGAGGAATAAAACTCTTAAACCTTCAGCTTGCCATGTCCGCCTGCACTTATTTCGTTCCTCCACAGTGGTTAGCACAGTAAAAAGGTCATGGGATTGATCTCACCATCAGTGGCCCTTCTGTGTGGAGTTTGCATGTTCTCCCTATGTCTGTGGATGATGATAAATGCATAATTAAAAGAATAAATAATTATATGCAGAAATAAATGTATTTTTGAATTGTAACATTTCTACATTTTTACTTTTATTTATTTACGGGATCCTCCATAGTTTAACCAGAGCTTACAGTTGTTATTTACAACAGGCCACATATTCCTCTATGAGGGTACAGCCCACGTCGTTTTTCATGTTCAATAACAACAGATTTTTTTGGGATAATTATATATATATTTATATACATTAATTCCATCTGTTTTAATTATGGGTATACCTGTGATTCCAAAAGACAAGTAATCTGTAAAAATCAGTTTTCATATAAAAATACAAAACAAAAGCATAACTGACAAAGACGAACAGCAGATTTCTACATAGCTATGCATACTTACAACTGGAAAAACACATTAGAACTTCATAGACACTATTCACTGTGAAAAAGACTGCACTGTTAATTTTTGAAAAATACAGAAAAAAACAGCATACTTAACTACAAAGAAGCTAACATACAGTACAACTTTGTGCAAACGGCTTTATGACTCAACTTATATGTTTACATGACGTTAATGCATTTGGAACATATGGCGACTTCAGCCGCTGAAAGTTAACGCCGTGAGGCCACACTGCTACTCACAGAGGCGTTTGCAGCTCTCTGTCTCTCTTTGGACAACTCCATCTCTATCTTGGCCTGGATTTTATCCCAGTCCACTTCAACAACTTCAGAATACTGTAGAAAACTCTTACTGGTTTCCTTCCTGCCAAATTTTTGGAGAAATTTTTCCCTGTAGGCCAGCACAGTGTCCACATGTGTCTTGTGTTTGACGGCCAACTCCAGGGCCCTCTCCCAGTTGAAAAGGTCAGTGTTGATTTGTATGGCCTGGTAGATAAGACCAGCTTGCAATAGAGTGGCCTCGACCTCATGGACCTGACCACTGAACATCAGCATGTGGGCCAAAGATGACTCCTTAGAGTGCTGCTCTTTTATGACGTTGATGTACTGCACCCTTGGTAACTCTCCAATTGCAGCATAAGCCACCTCTGCTGTGTTCGACTCTCTGTTTGCCATTGCCATACCAGCGAGACATGCCCACAAAGACTGATCTTTTGCGAAACGACAGAGGCATAATGCATCTTCCCAGCGTGCAGAGGTGCTGTATTCATGCAAGAGGGCAGGGTAGGGAAGTACACTGCTGTACAACAGGGAGCCATCTCCTTGTCGCAGTGTCACCTTGGTACCAACGCAGTTCATGATGTGGGGCACTCGCCTGAACTCACTGGTGTCTTTAATGTACAATGTTTTTGGTAGTAGCTCTTTGTCAGTGAAGACAACACTTGGGTAAGGCCACACTGTGAATTGGGTGTCTTGTATTCCACACAGGATGTTAGCAGCATCATTCCATGCCATACTGTGAACCATGCTACCAATTTTGCAGATTTTGGGTTCCTTCCCAAGATGCCGAGCAGAGGTCAAGTACAGGTCTCGGTTCTTGTCTATGAAGGCAATTTTCCGTTCACTGGGTGGGCCACACTGATTGAGTGCGATCTCAACCACTTCCAGCTTGTGAGTAAGGGGTTTTCCATCGCCAACAGCTTTACCGGACAGGACATCAAAAAGAAGGATGACTTTTTCGTCACTTTTGTCCCGGATGGCAATTGTGTCATTACTGAGTGAGATACCCTGAGCAGTTAGGATATCAGCTCTCATTCCAGAGGACTTGGGGGAAGATATTGGTTGACCCTCATAAGAGAATGTATACAACCCTGCTCCATCGACGAGTAAAAAATGTTTCTCTGCTTGGAGGATGAGACTAACTGTTCCCTCCTTTAGGTCAAAGATGAGAGGAGTATTCCAATTTCTGCAGTTGTAGACATAGCACTGGAGGGAAGTGGCAACCACTAGGTGACCATATGCCAGAGAGGCTTTGATGACTCGGTCTCTAAACTCCAACATGTCCACTGCATCGTTCAGCACATTCCTCACCTGCATGGTTCTCCTCTTTGTCAGGGTGATCACAAAATTCTTCCACTCCCAATGCTGCTCCACCACATGGGCAAAGATAACATGCCCATTGCCACAGGCCCCTGCCAGCTGGGTGCTGTCTGCAGACCAAGCCAAACTGAATACACTGCCTGTGTTGGGCTTTTCCAATGCATATGACCAACCAGTCTTGTCACAGAGCCGCAGGGTGTTGAAAGAGCCCACAGCAAACACCTCTCCATCTGGAGCCCAGGACAAAGAGGTGATTGGGTAGTCATGAGACGATGAGGAGTGAAGGAGATGACCAAAGCTGTCCCATACCTTATATTTGCAGTCTTCACCACCTGACAGTATAAGATCATTGACTGAATTCCAGTCCACCTTCAGAATGACCCCATCATGAGCCTTCCACTGGATGACTTTGGCGCTGGGTTGTAGAGGCTTAATGATTAGCTGTCTTCCTGATGTGTAGACGACTCTGTCCGAGTCAGGTCCCCAGGCCACAGAATATACAGGAAGCCCTTGGCTGGCCAGGGTTGAGCGGAGCATTCCGCTTTTTGACCAGATCTTAACCTGCCCATCTTCTCCAATGGTGATAAGAGCAGTCCCATCATAGTTCCATCTTGCAGCCAGGACAGCTCCTTTGTGTGCTTCAATGCTCTTCTCAATGCGCCCCATCTTGGAGGTCAGATGGAACTTCCCATCTGTGCTGGTCAGGGCAAAGATCTCAGCCTGGGCCTGTTTCTTGCCACCAACAGTTTTGGGAAACCAGTGCAGATCAACAGGGTAAATGTCCTCTGGCAATCTGACAACCAAATTGGTTTCAGTCGTCAGAAGGTTCCACTTCAGGATCTGATGATCTTCACTGCATGTGTACAGCTCATCTGAAGTAGTCCACCCAGCACAACTCACGAGTTCCTTATGTTTGGGTTCCTTCAGCAGCAATGTTTTCAGTCTCATGTTGGAAATTTACTCGTAAATCAGGAAAACAGCTGATAGAATGCCATAGCGAGTCCTATGAACTGTGTGAGTCCTATGATTGTGACAGACAGACAGAGATTTCTTGAATTAGTATTAAAAACAACAGGAAATAAACATGTCTGAGTTTGACTGGTATTCAGAAAGGTAGACTATCACTAAAGTTGGTAATTATTGTATCAGCCAGATAATTTTCCATATGAACACGTACTGTATGTGGTGCTTACTCAGCTTAGGTTGGAAAAAGCAGTGATAGAAGTTCAGAGGGAAGCTTTTTCCAAGATAGCAAAGTAGAACACATCATTAAACAGGTTTGTCAAATGCAAATTTCTATGGCAACCACTAAGGAAGAAACAAGAGAGGCATTGTCCTTGCTTAAGATGACAAATGTATTTTTTTTAAACAGTAGTACATACCCGTGCATGCCCGTAGAAACCAATGATAAGCAAGTATTTCTGCATGCCTTCTTCTTCTTCTTTTAGATTTGATTGGCAGTTGGCAACAAGCTTACAGGTGCATTACCGCCACTGACTTGATTGTCATCACTCTTTATGTTTGTATAAGGAGTTCTTACAAGGAGTTCTGAACAATCATCGTCTTCTTTTAGACTTGATTGGCAGCTGGCAACCAGCCCACAGGTGCATCACCGCCATGCATCCCACTCCACATCATCACTCTATCTGGTCAGGAGCTGTAGTCTGTATCTCCGTCTTCTTCTTCTTCTTCTTCTTTTAGATTTGATTGGCGGTTGGCAACCAGCTTACAGGTGCATTACCGCCACTGACTTGATTATCATCTCTCTATATCTTTGTATAAGGAGTTCTTATAAGGAGTTCTGAACAAATTATGTGTGAAAAAAAATTATCCCTGAACAGCAGAGTTGCTGTTTTTATGCAGCTTTTGCTGCTGTAACTGCGTCTCATCTGCCTGCCTTTGATCTTTTGATGATGTCATAGTGAGTCCTATTATCTTTGATGATGTCATAGCAAGTCCTATGATCTTTCAGTGATGCCTGCCTTTGACCTTTGATGATGTCATAGTGAGGCCTATGATGCCTGCCTTTGATCTTTTGATGATGTCATAGGGAGTGCTATAATACCTGCCTTTGATCTTTTGAGGATGTCATAGCGAGTACTATGATGCCTGCCTTTGATCTTTTGATGGTGTCATAGCGAGTCCTATGATCTTTGATGTCATAGTGAGTCTTATGATCTTTTACTGAGCCCTATGATTGTGACAGAGGACAGACAAAGATTTGTAGAATTATAGATTTCTAGAATTATAGATTTCTGCATGCCCATAGAAAGTTACTGTTACCATGGCAACAGTAACCATGGTGATGCCTGCCTTTGATCTTTGACATGATTACCATGGCAACAGTAACCATGGTGAAACCTGCCTTTGATCTTTCCAGGAGTTCAAAATGCAGGGCAGAATGACAAAATGACAGCTCAGACTTCTGTTAGTAAACTCGGTCCCATCTTGTATCTATGACATCAAAGGCACACTGTGTTCCTATGATGTCACATGACCATATAAGGCATTGTTCAGAACTCCTTTTATGGCCATGTGACCGGAATTTTATGACCTCATATCAGAACACAGTGTATCTGTGATGTCATACAGTCCTTTGATCTCTCTATGACATCATAGACGCACATCTGCTATGTCATAGCTATGAACGTCCATAGCTCACCTATGAGTTTTAGTTTTAGGACACCACACCTCAGACACAGTCCAAGGACACAGTCCAAGGGATAATTTTTTTCACACGAGTTGTTCAGAACTCCTTATACAAAGATATAAAGTGACGATAACCAAGTCAGTGGCGGTAATGCACCTGTAAGCTGGTTGCCAACCACCAATCAAATCTAAAAGAAGAAGAAGTTGCTCGCCTATGGACATTCATTAAAGATTACCCCTGCTAAACTTCCGCATATCCGGGGAGACTGAAATTCAGGGATGCACACCCTCGTAACCTCAGCACAACACGTGTAAAATCTGAGCCCAGTCTGATGAATGGTTCGGGAGATGCGTGCGGAACAGACACACACACAGACAGATTTCTTAAATTATAATATGACTAGTTTATTAAAAGAGTTCTCTGGGCCAGCTGAACTCTCACGTGATTTGTGCATTGTATCGTTTTAGAGACAACCCATACAGTGATTAAAAAAAAAAAAAAAATTGCAAATGCAGTAAAAACTCAACTTTTAGGGTATCAGAGCAATTTTTTTTAAAAATACAGTTAATTTCTCAGACACTAAATGGTGCTAAGAGTTAAGTTTCTTGTGAGTAGTGATGGGTCCGGCAACACCGATGCGTCTGCGCATGCGTCGAGCTCATAGAGCGAAACCCTGTGTTGGTGCGTGTCGCTTTAAGAAAGCACGTCGAAACACTGACGCGCTAGCGTTTATAAGGAAGCGCATCTGTCAACGGGATGCATTTGCCCAAAGACTCTCGTATGTGTTGCGGATGGTCCTTGTGCAAATTTATCACAAATTATGGAGCGTGAGCAGCCTCAAGGAAAAAGAAAGGTTTCCACTGTGTGGGACCATTTTGATCTGATATTGGAAAATAAGGGATTTAAAAATAGTATTTTTAAAATACTATTTTCTTTGTTTTAATTTCCTTGTTGTTTCATCCTGTACCTCTCAGAGTTTCCACTTGATTTATCTGAATTCAAATTCATTTGAAAGTGACTCTTAGTTTACTCTTCATATTTTCTGCAGGCTAAATGTCGCATTTGTTCGACAGAACAAATGCCCTTCAGCCCTCATATGTTTTGCCAACCAGAAAGGTTTGTGGAAATTATCTAAAGTAGTAGTTGATATATCCAATTTATTTAATCTTTAATTTAAATATATGGATTTGCTTTTGGTTTGACGTGGTGTAATTTTCAGACCATCAAACAAATGGTGGCCAAAAAGTACGAGGAGGAATGGGAACGAGTAAAAAAGGAAGTACAGCAAGCTGTGGCAGTGAGTATAACAGCTGACATGTGGACATCTGTGAACATGGAGGCTTACTTGGCTCTTACCTGTCACTACATTAATGAGAATTTGCAGTTCTGTACATCTGTGTTGGGAGTGCAATACTTTCCACAAAGTCACACTGCTGACAATTTGACCCAAGTCAAAAGGGGCATGATGGAGGACTGGGCCATAACCAATAAAGTAAAGTGTTTTGTGACCGACGCAGCACCAAACATGATTGCATCCACTAGACAGCTCCAAATTCGGCACTCAATTTGCATTGCACATAGTCTCAATTTAGACGGGACCATCTTCACAACAGCTGTCTGCACCCACTTCAGCCATGTTATTCAGCATTATTTGTTTGTTGTTGTTTGGAAATCATGTAGTAAAAGGCCAATTTGTTGTTTTTTAGATAACCTTTGGCAACATCTCAACATCGAAGTGGGCAGGCAGACCAAAAGTGCCACAGCTGATGCCATCCAGGAGGTGCAGAGATACCTGGCAGAAGGCAATATTGCCAGGTCCCAGGATCCTATGAGATACTGGGACAACCAAAAGACCATCTATCCAAACCTCTTTCAGCTTTCCTTACAATTTCTCTGCACTCCAGCCTCATCTGTGCCGTGTGAGCGGGTGTTTTCTACAGCTGGAGAAGTTGTATCAAAAAAGCATAACAGACTCAGTTTCAAAACGTTGGAAATGCTTTTTTGTTTTTAATAAAAATTTGTAAAACAAACAAAAAAAAAATCCCAGTCCACAAGCATTCTCATTCACAACACGTTCACTTAGATTTTCACATTATGATACATGTTCACATTATTTATTGACTGTATCTAAAAATATCAACGATATTTGAAATTAAAATGAAGATATGAAGTAATACAATATAAAATGCAATGACTTAAATTACATATTGCTCAAAAAATAAAGGGAACACTAAACATCCTAGACTTGAATGAAATGTTCTTTTTAAATACTTTGTTCTTTACATAGTTGAATGTGCTGACAACAAAATCACACAACAGCATGTGAAATTGATTGTCAATCAATGTTGCTTCCTAAGTGGACAGTTTGAGGTACAGTGTTCCCTTTATTTTTTGGAGCAGTATATTATTGTATATATACTAGGTCATCAAATCAGTGTCAGTTGAGTCTGTCAACTAGGTTGCCTGTAGGGATTTTTAAGGTCCAGCAGGTGTCAGTATTCAGTAACACAGTATCAATACAGTTTTGCAATGTGTCGAAACGCATCATGACGCCTCATGGACCCATCACTACTTGTGAGGTTAACTCAGCAACTATTGACTAAATCTAACAGGTGACACACCCAAGAGATCTAGCTGGGAGTTGGACAAGATGAAGATAAAAATGGCAATACTCAGTTGCAACATATTTCAAGATCATGATAATATTTTACTGTGGTTCAAATATTGGGATAATACTGTATCGTCAGCTGAAGTGCTATGACACTATGTAAAATGCTGAACAGTTTTAGCTGAAAGGCTAAAAATGCTGAAATAGCTGAAAAATGCTAAATTTGAGCCTTAAACTATAAAAAAGCTAGCTTACATGCTTAAAGAGTCTAAACTTGAAAAATGTTAGCATAAAAGCAAAAATAGCTAAATGTTGTAGGAAGTTAGCTCAAAATACTACATATAAGTGTAAAACTTAAAAATGTTTCCTTCCATACTACGCCTTCCCCTTCAAAAATGAACCTTCACTTGAGCTGAAATGTTTAGAGACAGTCAGTGTGGACCGAGTTCTCAAGACAAATCTCATATACAACAAAAGAGAAAAAATATTTTTTTTTTACCTTGTAATTAGCTGTAAAGTGAGGTGTGGTCTTCTTCTTCTTCTTCTGTTTTTTGGCGGGGGCACCCAACTTAAAGGCGCATTACCGCCATCCAACGTTGGAGTGTGGGCCAGACATTATACCCCAAGGGAGGAAAGAAAAAAAACAACAACAAAAAAAAAAAAACCCCACTATATTCTATTAATTAATCCCGTATCTTTAAGGAAGACCAACAACTTTCTCACCCCATCTCCCACCATCATGCTTAGGTTAACATCACCCACCCCTAATCCTCTAATTCCCTCCACTAATCTGTCTCTCTCCTGGGTATACTTCTGGCAGTGGAAAATGACATGCTCCACACTTTCTTCCTCTCTCTCTCACAATAATCGCACATCCCTGTCGGGTGCTTACCTACCAGATGCAAAGTTTTATTTAGCCTAGTGTGTCCCATCCTTATCCTAGACAAAATATTCTCTTCCTTTGTGTTTCTTGTCCCCATCCTGCCCTTAACTCCAACCGCACTCTGGATAGCATGCAAATGTCGCCCTGTTTCCCCTGTATCCCACCTATGCTGCCACTCCTGCCTAATACACTCTTTAATCAGCGTTTTTGCCTCAGATTTACTCAGTGAAATATCCCGCACCTCCCAGTGTCCCAGAGCCTGTTTAGCCAATTTATCTGCGACCTCATTTCCCTTAACCCCCCTGTGAGCTGGAACCCACATAAACACCACAGCCAACCCTTTGTTTCCGAGTCTATATAAAGTCTCATATAACTCATAAATCAAGTCCTGTCTGCTATCAGATGACCCTGATTTTATTGACAGCAAGGCTGCACTGGAATCCGAACAAAGGACTAAACCCTTGACCATCAGCTCCTCACTCCTCTGCAATGCAGCCACCAAAGCCAACAATTCGACTGTATATACAGACAGATGGGAAGATGTTCTTCTACTATCAGATATTTTTAAGGCAGGGATATGGAAAGCAAATCCAGTGCAGCCCGTGTCAGGGTCCTTTGATCCATCTGTGAATACTGGGGTAAGGGAATGATATATTGTACCCAACCGATCCTCTACTAAAATTGCAGCGTTTCCAAATTCTCTGCACCCTCGCATCTTTTCCAAAAAAAACAAATCAACTGATACTGGATAGAAAAACCAAGGAGGAGTGACTGGCAAAGGAACTGACGGGATATACGTTCTATCATATAACTTCATATCCCTCGCCACTCTCCCAGCGTGAAATGCAAAATTCTCCCCTTTCCCTCTTTCCCCCTCCCAACAAGGCAACAACACTCCGACTGTAGGATGTTTCTTTTGAGCGTGCCCCTGCAAATTGACCCAGTAACTCATCATCATCTGCTTACGCCTGATGTTTAATGGCATTTCCCCCATTTCCACCTGGAGGGCCGCAACAGGAGTTGTTTTAAAAGCCCCACAGCAGATCCTCAGTGCCTGGGCCTGGATGACGTCCAACTTGCTCAACGTAGTTTTAGCAGCCGATCCATATACAATACACCCATAATCCAATATAGACCGAATTAAAGCAACATAAATGTTTCTCATAGCCGTTCTGCTAGCACCCCACTCAACCCCTGTCAAACACCTCATCACATTCAGTACTTTTTTGCACCTAGCTGACATCTTCTGAATATGCTCCCTCCAAGTTAGAGTAACATCAAACCAGATGCCCAGAAACCTAAAAACTTTGACTTGTTCCAATTCCTGAGCGTACAGTGTTAACTGGGCATCCGCTACCCTTTTCCTTGTAAACACCACCACCTTTGTTTTCTCAGAGAATTTAAATCCCCAGGAATATGACCATCCCTCCACTGCGCTTATCGCTTCTTGTATTTTCCCTCTTATATACTTAAAATTACTCCCTCTTTTCCATAATGCCCCATCATCAGCAAATAAAGAACGGCCAATGTCATTGTTCACAACAGAAAAAACATCATTTATCATAATAGAAAAAAGGACTGGGCTTATAACACTACCCTGGGGGGTGCCATTTTCCACCAAGTACCTATCTGACATGGCTCTACCCACTCTAACTTGGATGTACCTATTAAACAAAAAATCCTTTATCCAGTTAAATGTTCTCCCAGATATTCCTAACATACTTAACTTTATCATCAGCCCCTCCTTCCACAACATGTCATACGCTTTTTCCACGTCAAAGAATACCGCAATTACCGACTCTTTGTTTACCTGAGCCTTCCGTACCTCAGTCTCCAAACACACAACAGGATCCATAGTTCCCCTTCCTTTTCTAAATCCACTGATGTGGTGATAGAATTCCCCTACTTTCAAGATAGAAAACAATCCTATCTGTGATCATTCTCTCCATTATTTTCCCCAAATGCGACGTTAAGGCTATAGGCCTGTAACTCGCTGGGTCTGAGGGATCCTTTCCAGGTTTCCTAATAGGAACAATCACAGCTTCTTTCCATGCAGTTGGGAGCTTTCCCTTTTCCCACACTTTGTTGTAAACTTCCAATAGTTTCCTCCTTGCCAAAGTCCCTAAGTGTTTCACCATGATGTAACAGATACTATCTTTCCCAGGGGATGTTAATCCTGATTTGTTTACTGCTCTTTCTATTTCATCTAAAGTGAAAGGAGAATCCAACGGGCTACTAAAATCACACCTTTCCTCCAAAACCCCAGGGTGTGCTAAACTCGTCTTACTTCTTCCTCTTTTACCCTCTTCAGTCAAATTACCTGAGCTATGAATTTGAGTCAGGCTCTTTGCTATCATTGCTGCCTTCTCCCCATCAGTTATTGCAATCTCTTCCCCACTTTTTAATATTGGGTACTGCCATTCCCTCCTGACTCCCCTCATAGCCTTGATCATGTTCCATACATCTCCCACGGCTGTTGATCTACCTACAGTGCTACAGTATCTCTGTCAACTTTCTCTCTTGGCCCTCCGGATAGTTTTCCTGGCTTTTGCCAGTGCTCTCTTATAATTAATCAGGTTTTGCCAATTGTGAGTTCTCCTTAGGACCTTAAGCCTCTTATTCCTCTCCTTAATAGCTCTAGTGCATTCCTCTGTCCACCAAGGCACTGCTTTCTTTAATCTTTTCCCTTTACTTTTAGAAATTGACTGATTAGCTGCTTCCAGAAAAATAGTTTTAATACTTTCCTCCATGCTTTCCACGTCTTCACTTACCTCTACTAGGGGAAGGTCTCTCTCACAAATAAACTTAAATAATTTCCAATTAGCAGTGCTAAAAACCCACCTCCCTTCCCTGTGACCACTTACCCTATTCACTGAAACAAAAAGATTACAATATACCGGAAAATGATCACTTCCCACTGAAGACTCCTCCAAAACCTCCCACTCACACACACTTGCAATATTACTAGTCACCAATGTCAAATCAAGAACCGAACCACCCCCCGTATGTACATCAATTCTGGTTGCTCTACCATTATTCAAACACACTAGCTTCTTCTCTTCCAAGAGTTCCTCAATAATCTCACCATTTATGTCCGTATAATTTGCCCCCCATAACACATTATGGGCATTAAAGTCCCCACAAACTACCACCCTGCTCCCATCTATCCCCTCCATCTGGGATAACTGACTCAATGTCAGTCTCCTACAAGGATTGTACAAATTAACGACTACTAATTCTCCCTCTTTAGTCCAAATTTCAATTACCACGTATTCCAGCTCATCCCCTTTACCTACCTCTCTAAACTGAATTCCCTCCCTCACAAAAGTTGCACACCCACCTCCCATTCCCTCTTTCCTATCATTCCGAATAGACACATATCCCACCATTTTAAAATCCAGATTAGGTTTCAACCACGTCTCCTGGACACAAATGACATCTGGTTTGTCTGAAAGTTCCTCAATATATCGTTTAAATTCCTGCCCATTTGCCACCAAACTTCTTGCATTCCATTGAATCACTATAACCATCTTCACAATTCCTTTCCAGTCAATGCTTGATCCTGACTTATCTGGCTACTGAGCCCACTCCTCACCTCCTCCCAAGTTAAACCACTGAAACCAAGATGATTAGCTGCTGCCTTCACTATTATTTGAATTCTTTCAGTTTTAGACTTTACTTCCATCGTGGCATTCACAACTCCTGCTATAAAGATAACCAGTCTCTTCAAATCAACCTGAATTTCCCCATTCCGTACCAGCTCTCTTTCCCCTGCAGGCAGCCTCCCCCCAGTCCTTTGCCCATTCCCTCCTCCCTGGTCCGTCCTTTTTACTGCTTCAGCATATGAAACTTTACTTTGTACTCTAACTCGCTGAATTTCCCTCTCTCTCATCATACTTTCACAGCCTCCATAGGCCACACTATGATTCCCGCCACAGTTGCAACACTTTGGCGTTTCTTGTTTACATTCTCCGTACTGGTGGTTGCCCCCACACCTTGCACACCTTTTCCTCCACCTACAAGCGTTAGCTATGTGCCCAAACCTTTGACAATTATAGCACCGAATTGGATTAGGGACAAATTCCCTTACCCCATACCTCAAAAAGCCCAAACTTACACTTTTGGGAAGCACTTCTCCTTCAAACTCAACCACCACGCCCTCAGTGTCTCTCCTCTGTCCTTCCCGGGTGGCCTGTAGCCTACGAGCTGCCTTTACTACCCCCCTTTTAAATTAGCTTTAATTTCTTCCATTGTTATTCCTATCGGCACCCCCAAATTACACCCTTGTTCCACTTTGACCCATTGTCAATAATGCTTGTATTTTTTACTTTAAATCGCCCAACCTCCCTCATTTTTTCAGCTCTTTCCCTTTGCTCCTCACTCCTGCACACAATCAGTAAATTTCCGTCCCTCAGTACCTTTGCCATGCATATGTCTCCTACCTGATTTTTCAATATCGTTGTTAATTTAATTGGGCTCATTGTGGATATCCCCTTTTCGTCCTCAAACCTTACAATAATTTTTAACTCGGTTCCTTCCTGCCCTCTTCCCTCCGCACCACCACCACTTCCACTACTTCTAACCTTCTTTGCATTATTACCAGGAAAGTTGTTCTCCCTTTTCTCTTTCCCTTTCCCGCTTCCCTGCCCAGTATCCATACTATCTTCACTGTCCCACAAATCAGAATCTCCCCAGTCTGGCCCATTCACAACGTTGTTGCGCCGACCCGCCACACCTGTCTTTACTCTGCTCCTCCTTTCCATTTTCCCAAGCCCGCAGACTCCAGTCCCGTCACCCAACCTCCTTGCCAAACCACCCGACAAACTTCTTTGACTCTCTTTCGGAGATCTGACCATCCGTCAAAAAACGTCCGTCAGACGTGAGGTGTGGTATTCAGCAAGCCTGCTTGAAAGTGTTCTTCTTCTTCTCTCGGTTACTGTTGGATAGCCAGCAACTGAAAGGTGCATACCGCCACCTACTGTACAAGAGTGTGTAACATTATGTCATTTGAGCCCGACCCCTAAATTGTATGACTTAATCCTGTGTTATTTAAAAAAAAGAGAAAAGAGCCCTTCTCGTGATTCTTAGTGCCTCTCCATCTCCATCTTCTCCTTCTTCTGTTAGATTTGATTGGCGGTTAGCAACCAGCTCAAAGGTGCATTCTTCTTCTTCTCTCAGTTACTGGCGGATAGCAAACAACTGAAAGGTGCATACCGCCACCTACTGTACAAGAATGTTTAACATTATGTCATCTGAGCCCGACCCCTAAATAGTGCAGCGGTTAATTGCATATTTCATAAGAATCTTTCAAATGGTGACACAAGCATGAAATTCTCCACAAATATGTTTTAATGTCCTCTCTTTCAGAAAAGGGTCCTGGCCACGCCCAAAATTCAAGATGGCCGCCATTTTCCAAGATGGCTGCCAGAATGTGACAATTTTTTGTTATTTTTCCTCTTTTCTTAATTTAATTTTCCAAGTGAACCATGTTTATGCTCTTATATACTAATTTTACAGATTTTGTTGTCTCTGATATAAATTTAAGAAGGTTAGCCTTCAATGTGGTGCCCAAAATGGCTGCTACTCCTTGAAAATTATGATTTATCCATCGTAAATTGAGCATATTTAACACACACATGTAATCGTTTCTGGATGTGGATCTTGGTTGGTGTGGTGCAGATCCCATTCAACCGTTTTTATAAACTACAGTTGTGACTGTGATTGCAATTAAAAAAAACCAAGAGTGATTGTCAGCACGCAACCAGGGCACACTGGTGTCAATCACTGCTGTGTAACTCGGCATGGGGTTCAGTGTCAACTGATCTAGCCTTACTAACACTGCAGTATTAGACTAGTTGTAGTAGTATATGCATAGTTTAGTGTCCCAAATGCTTTCTAACAGCCCCATATCATGTAGCTACTAAACTGTAGTTTTTTAGTTATTAGATACTAGTTAGAGAGTCGCACCTGAATTGACAGGATGTGCCAGCGCGGGAGAGCCGAGCCAAGGGTAAGGGGGTTATGCATGTCTCGCCAAATGTTCATGTACTTACCCGGATGGTGTACAGATCACACTGGACTTAAATGGCACTGGATGAATGATCGGGCTAGGTGTAGGGCAACCGAACCTAGTTGAATCCCATACAGTAATGTGTGCACAATTTGATTAGGGTGGTAAAAGGATAGCCCCTCGGCCTTAATCAAGACACATCATGGCAGAAGCGAATGTGATATCTGCCAATCGGAAAACAAATTGGAGCTTGTGTTGCCTTTGCCAGAAGGACAAAATAGGTGAGGGCCTGACATCCACTCCAAGTCATCATTCCCCAGAACATGATGGATACAAAATGCTGGCAAGGAACATTCCCATGTTCAGCGAAATCAATGACATGCCATTGAGAATAGATCCAACGAGGCTGGATGAAGGTGATGGCATAGAAGCCACACTCAGGAAAAATATGGCAAAATACCATGTGAGCTGTCGCTTGTTGTTCAACAACACTAAATTGCAACGGGCACAAAAGCGCCATTCCAGTAGTCAAACCAGTGAAACTGAGACTGGAGCTTGTCAGTCAAAACTGCGGCGAAAAAGTCATGACAGTCAGACATGCATTTTCTGTGAAAAAGTGGCACCTGCATCAGACCTCAGAGAGGCCAGTACAACGGGCCTAGACAAGAGGCTGCGCGACATTGCAGAGATGCTTGGTGATGGTAAGCTTCTTGCAAGATTGACTGGTGGTGATGTCATTGCACAGGAGTTCAAGTACCATAATGTTTGCCTTCGGGCTCTCTACAACAGGGAAAGGGCGCACCTGAGGAACCTTGAGAAACGTGACACTAAGTCACAACTAGATGTGTATCCAATGGTGATCTCAGAATTGGTTGCATACCTTGTTGAAAGCAACCTATGTTCAGAAGGACCAGTTACATTTCGCATGCCAGATATCTGCCACATGTACCAAAAGCGTCTGGAACAGCTGGGGGTGGACTCACCAAATGTGAATTCCACTAGACTGAAAGAAAAGCTATTGGCTGAAATTCCAGGACTTGAGGCTCACAGATCTGGCGCAGATCATAGAGAAGTGATACTTACATTTCAGGAAGATGTAGGCAAAGCGCTTGCTCAATCCACAGATCTTTCAGATGCACTTATCATTGCTAAAGCAGCAAAGATCCTCAGAAGATGTATACTTGACCACAAGTCTAGATTTGAAGGTACATTTTCTCAGGGTTGTGTGCAAAATGCTATACCTCCCCTTCTGCTTCAATTTGTGGGGATGGTTGAGCATGGTGCTGACATAAAATCACAGCTGAGATTCGGGGCATCAAAGTCAGACCAGGCAATTGCTCAGCTCATGCAATTCAACTGCTACACCCGCTACAAGGAAGGAGCAGCAACTCACAGGCATTCTAAAGACAGAGAGACCCCATTTCCCGTGTACATGGGGCTCTCTGTTTATGCCAAAACCAGAAAGAGGAATCTGGTTGAGATGTTGTTCGATCATGGTCTCAGTATCTCTTATGACAGAGTGCTGGAGATCTCTGCTCAACTTGGAGATGCAACAGTCAGCAAGTATGTTGAGGAGGGTGTGGTTTGTCCTCCAGTGCTGCGGAAAGGGTTGTTCACTACTGCAGTGATGGATAACATTGATCACAATCCCTCTGCAACAACTGCAACTACCTCCTTTCATGGCACAAGCATCTCTCTGTTCCAACATCCCACAAAGGATAATAGTGGACAGGAACGAGGGCAACTCAGGTTTGGGCCTGAGAAAGTAAAGTCAGTTCCTGAACTTTCTGATACATTCACAAATATCTCTCCAGCTTCCTTCCGGACAACAAATCCTGTTCCACCAGGTACTGCAATGCCAAAACCACCCACAGATATTCTTGGGCCACAACTAGCACTAGAGTACCAGTGGCTGGACAAGGTCTCAGTGACACAAGAAGTTGATGATGCATTGAACCTAACATGGTCAGCACATCATGCTTCAATGAAGAGAAGCCCTGAATTTGAAGTTACCATTACTTCTTTGCTTCCTCTCCTGCGGGATCCAGCTCATTCAGTTGCTACAGTCAAACATGTAATGAACAAAGTAAAAGATGTTGTTGATTTCCTCAACCCTGGCCAGGTACCTGTCACCACAGCTGACCAGCCAATCTACGCCATAGCAAAGCAGGTGCAGTGGCAGTGGCCAGGTCAGTATGGTGAGGACAAGTACCTGGTCATGTTTGGTGGTCTGCACATTGAGATGGCAGCACTGAAGTCGCTGGGTACTATCCTCCAAGCCAGTGGATGGACAGGAGCTCTAGTTGAAGCTGGTGTGGCTTCATCTGGCACTGCAGAGTCCTTCCTGTCAGCTGCAAGTGTTACCAGGACGCGACAGATGCACCAAGTGACAGCCTCCAGCTTGTACAAACTCTTGAAAGCTGCATATGATGAGTACTGTACTGAGCAGGAAAATCAAGATGAAGAGGCACTGGACTTTGAGAAGTGGTGTGACTCCCGAAAACAGGATAGTCCACAGTTTCACTTCTGGCACATGGTACTATCCATGGAGCTTGTTGTCTTTCTGCTGATTAGATCTTTCCGCGAGGGAAATTTTGCTCTCTACTGCCAGGCACTACATGAACTGATACCCTGTTTCTTTGCCAACAACAATACAAACTATGCTCGTTGGCTGCCCATCCACCTCAGGGACATGCTTATGCTAGAGATTTCACACCCAGAGTTAGACAAAGAGTTTAAAGCTGGCAACTTTGTGGTGCACAAGACCCGTCGTCCTTTCTCAGCAATGGCTCTAGATCAAGCCCATGAGCAGACCAATGCCATCATCAAGGCTGATGGTGGAGCCATTGGGTTGACAGAAGATCCATCTGCACTCAGGCGATGGATGTTAGCTGGCCCAGAGGTCAGTCGCTTGTTATCTGTTTATGACACAGAGGCCCAACGCAAAGAAATTCCCGAGCAAGCAACACACCATGAGCAAAACCCACAGGCACAGAAGACTTTTCTGGACAAGGTCAACAAGCTTTCTGCAGCCTTGCAAAACCTAGGCAGTCCTTTTCAGGAAGAAAGTTCTGACTTGTATTCCATTGACACCAAGGATATTGCCCACCCCAACACAGCAGAGCTTCTCAAGACACACATGAACAGAGGCCATGCCAAGTTCCAGGAGTTCTCAGATGCTCTGGCAAGCCGCCCTGCCTCCATGTATGAACCCATCAAGAAGAATGTGACCGACTTCTTCCAACAAGAATTGGCTAGTCCTGTACAGTCAAAGCAAAGGCTATTGAAAGAAGACTGTCAGTTATTCTCCTGACAGTCTCTCTCTCTTGTGAGAAACAGTTCATGATCACAATCCCATGATTTAAAGTTCATTTAAATGAAAAAAGCATGTTTATTTCAACAGATATATGGTCTCGGTGTGAGATTGCCAGATACTGATGGCGGCCATCTTGAAAAAAGGTCGCCATCTTGAATTTTCACGTGGCCAGGACCCTAATCTGAAAGAGTATATCCAGGAGGGTATCTGTGCAAAATTTCATGCTTGTGTCACCATTTGAAGGATTTTTTTAGTTATCTGCTCTACTAAAATTCTACGACTTGAATGAATGAATGAATGAATGAATCTTTATTTCGGATAGATTAAAAGTAAAGATTAAAAGAAAAGAACAAAATAATATAACAAAGGGGGAAAAAATCTAACAAGGTCAAATTAAACAATAACTCATCTGATTATACAGTTGAACATAAGTTATCCGAAATGGGTGATGGCTGAAGCCGCAGCTTATATTGCCCACCCATATTCCATCCAGGAATTCAAAAGAAAAACAAAACAGGAGCGATTACAATTCAGAACAAAACTAAGACAAAACGTGACAAAAAAACAAAAACAAAACAAACCCTAAGTAACAGCACAGCACAGACTGAATATGATAATTCTTATGTGATTTTACATGTCATCTTGTATATATGTTTGGAGTATTTCTTCCTTTAGTTTTTGTTTAAATTATCCAAGCATTGTAGATGATTTTAATTCCGGTCCAAAAGCGTTCCACAATCTGACTCCTTGCACTGAGACACAATGTTGCTTGGTGGTAGTTCTCACTGAAGGTTTTTGAAATATACATGTTCCTCTGAAATGATATTGTTTCTCCCTTATTTGAAACAACTTTTGGATATTTGGGGCAGTGATAGTGTGGAGAGTGTGGAAATGATGAGGCCAAGTTACGATCAGACGAAGTTTATTCACACTCTCACAACATCATACACAGAAAGCACTGAATAGCCAAACCAGGTTTCATCCCTTAAAACTCCACAGATCATCTCACATCTGCATGACATTTCACCTCCACCATACATTTTCCTTAAACCCCCAGCTCTCTCTTCCTGCCAACTCCCCACGAGGTCCCTGCCTATTGTTCTCTTGTGTCTAACCACTGCCTCCTGACTGAGACGCTGTCTGCTGACACAACCACAATATACATTGCTATATCACCAATATGCATCGCCATAATCCCCCCCCCCCCCCCCCAGACAGAGTTTCAGTCGGCACATCTTTTGGGCTTCAGTCTCCTCCCATATCTGCTGTAACGGGGGTCTCTGTGCCGGCGGGGGGCTGCTGGACGTGTGTCTGACTGCGGGTGGGCCAAGGGGAGGGGGGGGGAACTTCGCTCTGCCCGTGTGGCTGTCCTGGTGAATCGTTTGCCTGGGGAACTCTCAGTGGGGGTCTTCCACGACAAGGGGTCCGAGCCAGCAGCACT
The DNA here is from genome assembly GCA_020510985.1 of Pholidichthys leucotaenia. NCBI lineage: Eukaryota > Metazoa > Chordata > Actinopteri > Cichliformes > Pholidichthyidae > Pholidichthys > Pholidichthys leucotaenia. The sequence continues at coordinate 246,296,174 of CM035849.1, forward strand.
TGCTCGTCCGCCACTACAAAGGCGGGCTTAAGTCTGTTTATGCATATTTTCTCCCAACGTCCCCCCAAGTCTAACAAAAAATGCTTGTCCCCTGTTTCCAGCACTCTGAACGGGCCATCATAGGGTGGGCGCAATGGCGGGCGGTGGGCATCGTGTCTGACGAACACGAACTCCGCGTTCTTCAAAGTTTTTGGCACGAAAGCGCGTGGGAAACAGTGGTGGGCCGGGCCGGGCAGTGTGCCTGTGTCTGCACTACGCTGCAAACGCTGAGAAGGGCAGCTGTCCGGCGTGGGATTATCTGGCAAAAATTCCCTGGGCAGCCGCAGTGGCTGAGAAAAAACAAGCTCAGCCGGGGAAGTCCCCAAATCCTCTTTTGGTGCGGAACGCAACCCCAATCAAACCCACGGTAGCCGGTCAACCCAATTTGCATCCGTCAACGAAGCCCTGAGTGCTGCTTTCAGTGACCTGTGAAAACGCTCGCATAACCCATTTGCCTGTGGGTTGTACGCGGTTGTGCGGTGAATTGCAACACCCAGGCTGCGGGCCATCGCGGACCAAAGTTCGGAAACAAACTGAGGGCCCCTATCGGACGTGATGTCCAATGGGATTCCAAAACGCGCCACCCATGCTGTCAAAAAAGCATGCGCCACGTCTGCGGACGTGGTTGCTGCCAGCAGGACTGCTTCTGGCCAGCGTGTGGTGCAGTCCACCACTGTCAGAAGGTGCGTGCACCCCTGTGATGGCGGGAGAGGGCCCACGAGGTCCACGTGAACATGGTCGAATCTTTTAGCCGGTATCCTAAACGGCTCCAAAGGAGCCTTGGTGTGTCTGTGCACTTTGGCTCGTTGGCACGCTACGCAGGCTGCAGCCCACTCTTTCACTTGTTTGCGCAGGCCTGGCCACACAAATTTTGCTCCCACCATTTTGACTGATGCACGCACTCCTGGATGCGCCAAAGTCTGAACTGACTCAAAAATGCGGCGGCGCCACACGACCGGGACCACCGGGCGCGGGCGTCCCGTGGAGACATCGCAGATTGGGGGGGGGGGGGGGGCTGCCGTCTTGCAGCACTCTGCTCTCCAGCCTTAACCCTGTTGGTCCAGACTGGAGTGTGCACACGTCCGTATCGCTAATCTGCTCTGCGGCCATGGCTGTATAATCTATCCCTACACAGACCAGGGCCACTACTATGTGCGAGAGGCAGTCGGCCACCACATTCAATTGACCCGACACATGTTGAATATCGGTCGTAAACTCCGAGATCGCGGCCAGCTGTCTCTGCTGCTGGCCCGACCATGGTTCCGAAACCTTGGCCATCGCGAACGTCAGCGGCTTGTGGTCCACGAACGCGGTGAAGCTGCGCCCTTCCAGCCAGAACTGGAAGTGGCGTATGGCCAGGTGGAGAGCCAGCAACTCTCTGTCGAGCGCGTTGTATTTAAGCTTACTGTCGCGCAAAGCCCTGCTGAAAAAAGTGAGCGGCTGCCAAGAACCGGCGACACGTTGCTCCACGACGGCCCCTATGGCCACGTCCGAGGCGTTGGTAGTGAGCGCTATCTGGGCCGCCGGGTCTGGGTGTGCCAACAGTGCGGCGTTTGCCAGAGTTGCTTTCACCTCAGAGAATGCCTGCTCTCGCCCCGGAGTCCATTCGACTCCATCCACGGGTTTCCGTCTCTTGAGCGTGGCGTACAGTGGCTGCATGAGCTGAGCTGCATGGGGGAGGAAACGGTTATAAAAATTAACCATCCCCAAAAATTCCTGCAGCGCCCTGACCATCTGAGGCCGAGGGAAGTTCACCACAGCGCGCACTTTGTCGGGCAAGGGTATCGCTCCCTCCGGTGAGACGCGGTGCCCCAAAAAATCAATCCCCGTCACACCAAACTGGCACTTCGCCGGGTTGATTATTAACCCATGTTCCTCCAACCTCTGGAAAACCGTCCTGAGGTGGGTTACGTGTTCGTCTTCAGACGCGCTGGCTACCAGGACATCATCCAGGTAGACAAACACAAACGGGAGATCACGCAGCACCGCGTCCATCATGCGCTGGAATGTCTGTGCTGCTCCTTTTAATCCGAAAGGCATGCGCAGAAACTCAAACAAGCCGAACGGAGTTATTACCGCTGTTTTGGGAATGTCCTCCTCGCGCACTGGGACCTGGTGGTAACCGTGGACCAGGTCTATTTTAGAAAAAATGCGTGCTCCGGCGAGGTGAATGAAAAAATCCTGAATGTGGGGAATCGGGTAGCGGTCGTGTGCTGTGGCATTATTCAACCTGCGGAAATCGCCGCACGGTCGCCATGATTCCTCAGCCTTCGGGACCATGTGTAGCGGGGATGCCCATGGGCTGTTCGATCGCCTGATGATGCCCAACCTTTCCAGGTTGGCAAACTCCTCGCCCGCTATGGCCAGTTTAGCTGCGTCCAAGCGCCGAGGTCGTGCGAAAACAGGCGGCCTAGTGGTGGTGATAAAGTGCTCCACCCTGTGTTTAGCGATGGCCGCTGAAAACGTCAAGACCGGGAGTGCTGGGAACTGAGTGAGCAGTGTGTGGAACTTACCACCTGGAGCTGTGACGTTGGCTTGTGTTACTGGCCCGGCCCCTCGAGCTGTACAGGGGAGAGAGTCAAAGGACAGTGCATTAACCAGGCGCCTGTTAGCAACATCAACTAATAAACCATGCGCACCCAGAAAATCAGCTCCCAGGATCGGGAAACTCAGTGCTGCTAAGACAAAAGTCCACTCGTATGTGCGGCCGTGTAGAGATAAAGCCAGTGTTCTCTCACCGAAGGTCTTAATGTCCGAGCCATTTGCTGCTACCAGCCCGGGGCCGCTGGGTCCTGCCAGCCGGTCAGCGTAGGTCGGCAGGATGATGCTCTTCTGGGCTCCAGTGTCTACAAGGAAACGCCTCCCTGAGCACGAGTCCGTCACGTAGAGCAGCTTGTTTCTCTTCGCCGGCGGTCGCAGCTGCTACCAACTACCGGCTCTGGCATTTCCCGAGTGCTTGAATTGGCACGGTGGCATACATCCGCGTGCGTTCCCTCCAAAACGGCAGTGGTAGAAGCAGAGCGTGTCTCCCTGGCGCTCCTTGGCCCCCGCTGTCACTACCATCGGTGCCTCCTCGCCTCCTCTGGTCGTCTCGCTGGGTTCTGATGCCGCTGCGTTCACCATGAGCGCTCTGGTGGTGAGGATGATCCGGTCTGCCTCCTGGGCTAGCGCACGGTAGTCACGCGCGGCCAGCAGCGGCGAATTGGCCAGGACCGCTCTCGCCTCTGTTGGAAGGTTCTGGAGGAAGAGGTAGGCAAACAGAAAATGCCCATCATCCGTGCCCATTAACGCCAACATCTTCTCCATCAGATCGACGGCCGAACCATCGCCTAACTCGGAACGCCTCAGGAGCCTCTCTGCTCTCTCACATTCCGAGAGCGTGTAGCGCCGAATCAGCGCAGCTTTGAGAGCCTCATATCTGCCGTGGGCTGGGAGCTGGTTAAGCAGGCTCACTACCTGCTGAGCTGTATGAGCATCCAGCGCTGCAACCACATGGAAAAACTTGGTGTCTCGTCTGTCGTTATTCCCCGGAGGGCGAACTGGGCCTCAGTGTGGTGGAACCAAGAGCGCGGGTTTTGCTGCCAAAAGTCTGGTAGCTTGTCTGCAACAGCACACGCGTTGCTGGGGCTTCCCCTCTGGGCTGACTCCGGGGTTCTTGCCTCGTATTCCATAATACGTCCAGGGTCACCAGTGTGGAGAGTGTGGAAATGATGAGGCCAAGTAACGATCAGACGAAGTTTATTCACACTCTCACAACATCATACACAGAAAGCACTGAATAGCCAAACCAGGTTTCATCCCTTAAAACTCCACAGATCATCTCACATCTGCATGACATTTCACCTCCACCATACATTTTCCTTAAACCCCCAGCTCTCTCTTCCTGCCAACTCCCCATGAGGTCCCTGCCTATTGTTCTCTTGTGTCTAACCACTGCCTCCTGACTGAGACGCTGTCTGCTGACACAACCACAATATACATTGCTATATCACCAATATGCATCGCCATAATCAATTCTTCACTTTACACATTATTACTGCAGTTTTATAGTCAACCAGATCTTTCAACTTGAGAGCTTTTAAGAAAAAGTGGGTTTGTTGGTTCCCTGTAAGCAGCTTTGTTTATTATTCTAATAGTGTGGGACACATATATGCACATATGTATATCATTGCATGATTCATACGTATACCACCTTAGGCTTCACATCTGAGATGGAACAAAGGACTGAGCCGCTCTGGAGATAACACGAGGATGTGAAAGTTTAGTCTTTGGCATGCAAAGAGACAGCCATGGGGGATTTCGCCCAGCGGCCAGAGACTGGAGGTGGGGGGTGTTAAGATCGGGAGGAAGTTACATTGTTACTGGGGATTAAGTACCATGTGACTGTGTGTTTTGATGTCCTGGGTAGAAAAGGGACAGATGTTGGGGGATTCGTCTTCTTTCTGTTTTTGGATGATGTTGGAGAATGTGAATAAATCTGACTTGTGAAATAAACTCAGCCTCGTCCTTCCACATTCTCTACACTGGTGACCCTAAGACGTATCATGAGCAGAAGTAATTCCCCCGAGCCGAACTCATCAGGAACTAGCCAGGCGAACGCAGCCACAGTCAACCTACCAGACTTCTGGCAAGACAACCCGTGCTCCTGGTTCCACTTGGTTGAAGCACAGTTCGCCCTCCGGGGGATAATGGCAGATGACACAAGATTCTACCACGTTATTGCCAAGCTCGACAACCGCACGGCTCGACATGTCCGGAGCCTTTTGAAGCGCCCACCGGCCGACGACAAATACGGCGGGTTGAAGGCTGCGCTCATCCAGCGTTTCACTCCCTCAGTCCAGGAGAGAGCGGAGAGGCTCCTGGCTCTGAACGACTTGGGAGACAGCACGCCCGTTGACCTGATGGAGGACATGCTGAGGCTGAGGGGCTCAGACGGTGACGATTTCCTCTTCACCCACATTTTCCTGAGAACCCTCCCGTCGGCCACGAGAGCGACCCTGTCCGGTTCACCGTTGTTGGCCCAGTGGGACTTCCACACGCTGGCCCAGGAGGCACAACGGATTCTCAATGCCAGCAGACAGCGCGTGGCCACCGCAGCAGCGACGGAGCTCGGCGCGACGGCCGGAGATGGCAGGGGGCCAGAGGCGGCGGTAGCAGACCCACCGACAACGGCAGCGGCGAGGGCCAGGGACCGTGGAGGAGACGACCTCTGTTTCTACCATCGCCGCTTTGCAGAGAGGGCACGCAAATGTATACCACCGTGCCAGTTCAAGAGCTTGGGAAACACCAAGCCCGGGGGTCGGTAGCAGCCGCAGCCCTCGGGGAAGAGAACAAGCTGCTCTACTTGATGGACGCACGTTCGGGGAGGCAATTCCTCGTGGACACAGGCTCCCAAGTGAGTTTCGTCATGCCTACATATGCTGACCAGCTGGCGGGTCCCAGAGGTCACGGAGCGTCAGCAGCGAACGGCTCGAGGATTAAGACCTTTGGTGAGAAGACTCTGCTTCTGTCCCTGCACGGCCGTACATTTGAGTGGACTTTTGTTATAGCTGCAGTGAGCTTCAATATGTTAGGCGCTGATTTTCTGTGCTCACATGGTTTGTTGGTTGATCTTGCCAATAGGCGCCTGGTTAATGCACTTTCTTTTTATTCTATTCCCTGTGCAGCCCGAGCGACCCCGCCCACAGCACAAGCCAACGTCGCAAACGGCAGGTGGTAAGTTCCACACACTACTCACTCAGTTCCCAGCACTCACGGTTCCCACATTTTCAGCAGCTGTCACTAAACATGGAGTGGAACATTTTATTACTACCACCGGACCGCCCGTTTTTGCAAAAGCTCGGCGCTTGGATGCAGCGAAACTGTCCATAGCGCGCGAGGAGTTTGCCAACCTGGAAAAGTTGGGCATCATCAGGCGTTCGAAAAGCCCATGGGCTTCCCCGCTTCACATGGTCCCTAAAGCTGACGGCTCGTGGTGTCCTTGCGGAGATTTCCGCAGGTTGAACAACGCTACAGCACACGACCGCTACACAATCCCGCATATCCAAGATTTTTCCGTTCATTTGGCGGGGGCACGCATTTTTTCTAAGATAGACTTGGTCCATGGGTACCATCAAGTCCCAGTATGCGCTGAGGACATACCCAAAACAGCGGTAATAACTCCGTTTGGCCTTTTCGAGTTTTTGCGCATGCCGTTTGGGCTTAAAGGCGCTGCGCAGACGTTCCAACGCATGATGGATGCGGTGTTGCGCGATCTCCCCTTCGTGTTCGCCTACCTGGACAACATCTTGGTAGCCAGCGTGTTCGAAGACGAACACGAAAACCACCTCACGGCAGTTTTCCGGAGGTTGGGAGAGCACGGGTTAATAATCATCCCAGCGAAGTGTCAGTTCGGGGTGACGCAGATTGATTTTTTGGGGCATCGCGTCTCTCCAGAAGGAGCGGTTCCTCTGCCTGACAAAGTGCGCACAGTAACAAATTTTCCCTAGCCACAAACGGTCAAAGCGTTACAGGAGTTTTTGGGAATGGTAAATTTTTATAACCGTTTCCTCCCCCGCGCAGCGCAGCTCATGCAACCACTGAATGCCGCGCTAAAAAGACCCACAAGCAAAATCGAATGGTCTCCTGAGCGAGAGCGGGCCTTCGCGGAGGTCAAAACAGCCCTGGCAAACGCTGCGTTGTTAGCGCATCCAGACCCAACGGCCCGCATAGCGCTCACTACTGACGCGTCAGATGTGGCCATAGGGGCGGTCGTGGAGCAACATGTAGCCGGGGCTTGGCAGCCGCTCGCCTTTTTCAGCAGGACGTTGCGCGATAGTGAGCGAAAATACAGCGCATTTGACAGGGAGTTGTTAGCTCTCCAATTGGCCATTCGCCACTTCCAGTTCTGGCTGGAAGGACGCTGTTTCACCGCGTTCGTTGACCACAAGCCGCTGACTTTCGCGATGGCCAAGGTTTCAGAGCCGTGGTCGGGCCGGCAGCAGAGGCAGCTGGCTGCAATCTCAGAGTTTACTACCAATATTCAGCACGTAGCGGGTAAACTTAATGTAGTGGCAGACTGTCTCTCGTGCGCCGTAGCGGCCACAGTCCGCGTAGGAATAAATTATGCAGCCATGGCCGCGGATCAGGCGAGCGACGTGGACGTGCGCGCGCTCCAGTCTGGACCAACAGGGTTAAGGCTGGAGAACAGGGTGCTGCAAGATGGTATGCCCCCCCCAATCTGCGATGTCTCCACGGGACGACCGCGCCCGGTGGTACCGACTGCGTGGCGCCGCCGCATTTTTGACTTGATTCATTCTCTGGCGCACCCGGGGGTGCGCGCGTCGGTCAAAATGGTAGGAGAGAAATTTGCATGGCCGAGCCTGCGCAAGCAAGTTAGAGAGTGGGCAGCAGCCTGCATGGCTTGCCAACGAGCCAAGGTTCACAAGCACATGAGCACTCCCTTGGAGCCGTTTCACATCCCGGCTAAGAGGTTCGACCACGTTCACGTGGACCTCGTAGGCCCCCTTCCGCCGTCGCAGGGGTGCACACACCTTCTGACAATGGTAGGCCGCACCACGCGCTGGCCAGAAGTGGTCCCACTGTCATCAACCACAGCCGAGGAGGTGGTGCACGCGTTTTTAACGGCATGGGTAGCGCGCTTTGGAGTCCCGTCGGACATTACGTCCGACAGAGGTCCTCAATTTGTTTCCGAGCTTTGGTCAGCAATGGCCCGCAGCCTGGGGGTAACGATCCACCGCACTACCACGTACAACCCGCAGGGTAATGAGTTATGCGAACGTTTCCATAGGTCATTGAAGGCAGCCCTCAGAGCGTCACTTACGGATGCAAATTGGGTGGACAGACTACCATGGGTTTTATTGGGGTTGCGTTCTGCACCTAAAGAGGATTTAGAAGCCTCCCCGGCTGAGTTAGTTTTTGCGCAGCCACTCAGGCTGCCAGGGAATTTCTCCCGGATAATCCTGCGCCAGAATGTTTCCCGGCTCAGCGGTTGCAGAGTGACGCGGAAGCGGGCATGCTTCCCAGCCCCGTTCACCACAGTTTTCCGCGCGTTTTTGTGCCTAAGGCTCTAAAAAATGCGGAGTTTACCATTTAGAGTGCTGGAAACAGGGGATAAGCATTTTTTGCTAGATTTGGGGGGCAGGAAAGAAAAGATTGGCATAAACAGACTCAAACCCGCCTTTGTGTTGGCCGACGAGGATGTGCTGTTGGCTACGGCTCCTCGGCGCGGTAGACCCCTTAAGGAGCATTCATCAGAACACCCACAGGGATTGACTAACAGTTCTCATCCTCAGACAGCAGCTCCCCAGCAGGAGGGCGCCGCGAAAGTGGTTAAGCCCGCTTACAGCAGATATGGGAGGCGACTGAGGCCCAAGCGACACGTGGACTGATGTGTAATAATTTTACCATGACTTGCAGACTGTTATTATGTTGTTCCATCTTAGACGTTTGGGGGGGGGGGGGGTCATGTGGGACACATATATGCACATATGTATATCATTGCATGATTCATACGTATACCACCTTAGGCTTCACATCTGAGACGGAACGAAGGACTGAGCCGCTCTGGAGATAACACGAGGATGTGAAAGTTTAGTCTTTGGCATGCAAAGAGACAGCCGTGGGGGATTTCGCCCAGCGGCCAGAGACTGGAGGTGGGGGGTGTTAAGATCGGGAGGAAGTTACATTGTTACTGGGGATTAAGTACCATGTGACTGTGTGTTTTGATGTCCTGGGTAGAAAAGGGACAGATGTTGGGGGATTCGTCTTCTTTCTGTTTTTGGATGATGTTGGAGAATGTGAATAAATCTGACTTGTGAAATAAACTCAGCCTCATCCTTCCACATTCTCTACAATAGCTCTCTTCTGAAGCATAAAGACTGGATATATGTTTGTTTTATATGTATTTCCCCATACTTCAGTACAATATGTCATGTATGGGAGTATTAATGAATGATACAAAGTATATAGTGTGGGTTGACTCAGCACATATTTCACTCTGTGTAGTATTGCGATTGATTTGGATATTTTATCTTTAACATAATTAATATGTGACTTCCAACACAGTTTATTATCAATTATTACTCCAAGAAATTTAATTTTGGATACCGTATGGTGACCCAGCACACTGCAGACTGATACTATTCTCACTCAGCAGGGCTGGAGGAAACGGAGGACAATTTACATACGGACAGAGCCCCAGGGGGCAATCAGAACAATGGACTGTTGTGTATACATCCCGGGATTAGGGAGAGGACATCCAGGTGCCAGCTGGTCATGCTAATAATATGTATTGACTGATATGTGTATCACTATGCTAATGTGCTATGCATTCTCTCTGTCTGTATAACATGTATAAAAGAGCTTGCTATACATGCCTTGGCAGCACAGAGGCGCACAGCGCTACAAAGTGTGCCTCATTATGTTGGAGGAAATAAAACCCTGCAACCTTCCAGCTATGTGGTCACTGCGCCAAGCGCGTGCCACGCACAGGGACAAACCGGTTCCACAGACTGATACATCGTCCTCCACCGCTGCACATGCCCGAGAAACACGGCCGACCGCCATCCTCGGAACCTTCAGGGCTGCTCATGCACCTGAAGCAGACACGCAGCCCGCACACAGGACTTTGTATGGATTTCTCGGCCACGGCGCACAAGGGGAATTTAGCTGATTGCTGTCCCCGATGGCTTTAGGGCTGCTTCCGCACCTAAAAGCCAAACCGCCAAGTCCCTCACACAGCTGCAGTTGTTTCACAGCCACTACGCATCCTCGGGGAACTTGGCCTTTCACCTTCCCCACATCCTCGCTGGACCAAGCTGCGAGAGGAGACTTAATTTTTTCACAGCCGCTGTGGATCACCGCCAGGTTGACCAGGAAAGTCCCTCACCATCGCAGATCCACCCGCAATTTTTGCGCGGCCCAGACACCTTTGACATCCCGGGCCGGCACTCACTTACTCCTACCCCCCTCCCCCTCCTCCTCCACAGCGCTCTTCCCGCACTTCATCCCCTAAAGTCGGCCAATCGCCGGTTGGTTCCATTATGCACTACGCGCACCGGCTCCGTGCGCCCACGATCTATGGGCGTTCAACGTGCTGGGACCCGGAGCGGAGCACTTTTCCACCCCTCCCCCGTCCCCCCGACATGCCCTCCGACACTCCTCTACAGCAGGTCAGTTTTACCAGAGCTGGAGCCCAAACGACCCGGGGGGGTGGGGGTCACAGCCCCTTCTGAGCATTCTGGGGGGAGCCGTGTGGTGACCCAGCACACTGCAGACTGATACTATTCACACTCAGCAGGGCTGGAGGAAATGGAGGACAATTTACATACGGACAGAGAGCCCCAGGGGGCAATCATTACAATGGACTGTTGTGTATACATCCCGGGATTAGGGAGAGGACATCCGGGTGCCAGTTGGTCATGCTAATAATATGTATTGACTGATATGCATATCACTATGCTAATGTGCCATGCATTCTCTCTGGCCGTATAACATGTATAAAAGAGCTTGCTATACATAATTGCTATAATAATATATAATTGCTATACATGCCTCGGCAGCACAGAAGCGCACAGAGCTACAAAGTGCATCTCATTATGTTGGAGGAAATAAAACCCTGCAACCTTTCAGCTCGTCGCATCTCGCCCGATCCTTTACCTCCACCATCCTTTCAATCTCTACACCATTTACACTGAGTTTAGATACTGAGTTGTTGTGATGATTGTTAAAAAATATAACACTTAATCCTGTGTTATACAAAAAAGAGAAAAAAGCCCTTCTCATAATTCTTAGTGCCTCTCCATCTCCATCTGTTCCCAGAATGCCAGTTAAATCCCATTCCCTACCGGCCTCTTGAACTTCATTTTCATTCTCTTTCTTTTATTTCCATATTTGTGACAGTGTAATAAGATGTGCTCGACATTTTCTTTTACTCCACATGCTCTACATTTGTCACTTTCACATTTCCTCATGGTGAATAAAGTGCAGTTTAAACCTGTATGATCCAGTCTGAGTCTTGCCATAATTATGTCTTCCCTCCTGTTTGTTGTTTTGTAATTCTTTAGTGCAATAGATTTTTGTATTTTGAAATACGATAAACCTTTATGATCTTCATCCTATCTTTTATGCCATAGCTCAATTCCTTTTTTCTTGATTACTGCTTTCCCTTCACCTTTTCCAAGAGACAATGGTATAGTTATTTCTTTCCCAAGTGCACTTTTTGCTAATTTGTCTGCACATTCCCTTTCAACCCTTCGTGTGCAGGAACCCAACAAAACTGAACTTCTCCACACCCCCTGTGTACCCTAAATAAATTGAGATATAGATCAATTACCAAGTCTTACCTTGTAGATTTTAGTGTCTGTATGGTTTTTAAGGCTGTAAGTGAGTATTTAATCAGAATTAAGGATTTGGAACTGTATAGTTTGTTGGGATGACTACTGAATTGATCATGCACAAATCATGTGCCATTCAGTTTCCCTAGTTTCTCCACTGGGAGAACGGCAGTGTTCCAAGGAGAGTCAGTTGGCACAAAGCCACTGGCTTAGAGAAGACCCTTGATTGTTCTCACTATACAAGTGATTTTTTCTGATGAAAGCGGGTATTGTGGTCACCAAATAGGCTGTATGTTTGGTTGAAGTGAAATTTTTACTGGTGTTCAATTTATCAGTCCCACGTCTGCAGAACCTGCCGACCAGAGAGATTGTGGCATGGATTCAAGCAAGGAAAAAGAATAAGGATGATCAATATTTTCTCTACCATGCATGTGGTCTAATTGTATCCGTTGGGGAGATGTTTTCATGGTGGCATTCATGGAAATATGCAGTTTTTAATGCAGTTTTTTTTTTTTACCATTGAACCCAATGCCCTAGCTTCACTCCCTGCGGACACTGCCAATGTGACATGTGGAGCTGATGTGTCTGTTAGTGCATACAGAGAGTCCAAGCTTGTTCCAGGAAAAGCAGCATCTTCCACACCTTGAAAGCCAACATAAATGTCTTTACAGGTTAACGTGAGTTCATCTGGCACATAGACCACTGATCATCATAGAGTTCTTGGTCATCATGAGTATAGTTCATGGTGCAATGCAGTGGATCTGTGGTAGGATCATATGGGCACATAGAATCAATCCAAGGGGCCCGAGACAGATAGGTCTGTACCAACTAATTATCCTCAGGATTTTATGCTATCCGGGAGCCACCAGACCAGAGCCTGCCATGAGTGTATGTCCTCAGGTTCAGGAGCTAAGAGTAAAGGAGCACTTAGAGACGAACATGAGTCTGAAGAACAATGGAGCATCGTACCGTTAGGTCAACACACCACAGTCCCAGTGGAAGCAAAACAGATGTGAGCCTTCACCTTCCACAACACATCTCATCCCAAGATATTAACAGGACAGTCTGGTGAATCCAAAAAAGAGTGTACAAAGTCCAGTCCAGCCAAAGAACACTCCAGGAGCAAGTGGTGCATGTGGCGTATGGGCAGCCTCTCACCATGAGACCTCTGCGCCAGTCTCGGGTCCAGTGTCCAGACCCCCCACATTTAAAGAAAGTATCCGGATTTCCTCCTCTATATGGGGACCCTCTATATGCACCTCTTCCATGACACCTTTGTGGGGGGCGTGAATACCACTGCTGTTGGGGTGCCAACACATAAGGCTCAGCTGGAAGTTGGCCAGTGATACTCTGAGTTGGTACAACAGGGGGCCTGCACAGTAAATTTGCTCTTTTTGGCTTTGTTTACTTCTTCCCTGGCTGCTTTCAGTTGAACTTTTAGTAATTAGTTGGAGAGTTCTGCATTTTCATCATTTTTACCTTTTTCTTTTTGATTGTTTTGTTTCACATAATGGTGAATGTGTGACAGCCATTGGGCCCAAGGTTGTGCATTTAAGCCAACCACTCCCTCTAGTGCGGCTCTCACAGGTGGGGAAACCGATCTCTGCACCACATTGTGGAATTCCGCAGCTACTGTGGGGTTGTGACGTGGGTTCTCTCCAGTCATGTCTGTCCAGAGAGCCAAGCATCTCTCCACATAGGAACCTGCCTCTTCATTTGGTTTCACTGGTATATCAGTGAGTTCTGAGCTAGTGAGGTCTACTGGGTATAGCATGCATAGTGCACAAAAAAGTGCCTGTGAATGGTCTATAAATGGCTCCTCATCTACTGCATCAGTTGTGCCGGCCTCCAGTTCTATGTTATTCAGCGTTGCTGTACTATTGTGAGTGACTATTATACATCTCTGTCATGATTTAATATTTTGAGGAGGCTTAAGTACTGGGCAAACCACTTCAGATGAACACCCAGACTCAGATGAAAGATTAACACCACTTGAGTGAAAACCCCAAAAGCTTATACAAACATGCTAATTTAAAGAATGTGTACAAACGCCACAATTAATGAAACCTACAACCAAAACGCCTGTCATGAATTGCCTCTCAGAGCAGCGAACTTAGTCCCACGTGCTGAACTGTGAGTTTGCACAATTTATTGAAAAAAAGGCAACAAACATAAAGTTCAACACAGAGCACCAAACAAAAAATACAAACAAGAGAGAAAACTTAAAGATAACGCACCTAGAGCAGGGCAGGGTGTCGTGTTTGCCCATTTCAGGGCATAAATGAGGCACCAGATGCCAACAGAGAGTTTGTATATTTATTAAAGTGACAAAATAATAAGCCATGAGAGGCACAACACACAAAACTAAACATGCAACCAAGGGGGGTAAAATAAGGAGAGAAATAAAAAGTCACAAAGAAGACCATGGACAGGGCTACTAAGCCAGGAGTCCCAACACATGTCTAAACTCAAATACTAAATAGAAAATCTGAAAATGCAATAACACAATGTACTGACAACATAGAAATAAACATGTTACAACAGGCAGATTCAGTCATCTTAATTCAAGGTCAGTCAGTGGGTAGGGTAGGCTACAGTGTATCTTGCATGCAGGTTTCACCTTTCCACTGTCACTCACCAGGCAACAGTGGCTCAGGAGGTAGAGCAAGTCGTCCAATAATTGCATGGTTGGCGATTTGAATCCTACTCTCCCTGGATATCCTGCCGTTGTGTCCCTGGGCAAGATACTTCACCCCGCAATTGCTCCTGGTGGATCTGGAAGCACCATGTTAGGTAGCATGCCACCATCAGTGTGTGAATGTGTGTATGATTGGGTGGGTAGCAGGATCTGGAAAGTGCTTTGGTCATCAAGAGATGAGAATAAAAGCGCTACATAAGTGAAAGCCATTTACCACAATCTGCCCTCCACGCATACATGCAACCAACTTTGGGATATAACACATTGCCTTTATCTTACAGGAACTAGTTTCTTCCGTCCTAGTCTTACTGCGGCCCAATCTGGGCTTGTCTTCCTTTTCCTACCTGTTTCACTGATTCGTGCGCCTGGATTGCCATCTGCATCTTCTAAAGTTCTTTTCTGTTCTCCCTCGTTCCTTCTCTTTTGTCTCTTTTTCTAATACTTTCCAAGTTCTTTCTATCAGTTCACCTAGAGTTGATCCTTCTTCTGTTGATCCTTTCCAAGCTTCTACCACAATCCTGGTCAGACTGGTGGGAAAGCTATGGCCTGCGGTGCCGGTGGAAATCAGAAATTCTTTGTTGCTGATAGACCAGAAAAAAATAGATTTACAATACCCAGGCGTAATCGCCTTTATTCCAACCCACAATACAGATTTTTCTCTCTTCTCTTTCTAGGCAAACAGTTAATGAGAATTCAAAACAAGAGCCATCCCTCATATAGGGTAGGGCACTAGAAAGATACTTCACCACGACAGGACTGGATACCGCAGTCTTCAGATCTGAAGTCAGGAACTTTCAACCATTAGTTCATGCGGCACAAAGACTGCTATAAAATAGAACTGGCCTTGTTACTATCCACTACACCGTCAAAAATCCACTGGTGAAATTTTTTGCTGACAACTGGTCTTTATTCATTCATTCATCTTCTTCCGCTTAATCTTTTTCAGGCTGCAGGGGAGCTTGAGCCTATCCCAGCATCTTTTGGGCGAGAGGCAGGGTACACCCTGGACAGATCGCCAGTCCATCGCAGGGCCAACACAGAGAGACAGACAACCATTCACTCTCACAATCATACCTAAGGACAATTTAGAATCCCCAGTTTGATGCCAATTAACCTAACTTGCATGTTTTTGGCATATGGGAGGAAACCGGAGAAATCCCGGGGTAAACCCACGCAGACACAGGGAGAATATGCAAACTGGTCTTTAGTTTAAGTTAATTCAGGTGACTAATAACACCCAAATTTATTGCATAAAGGAGTCTTTAGCACCTAATAAGGAGTTTTATTTTCATCTTCTGCCAGTCATTTTTGCTTTTGCTTTTCTCTCCCACATCCAGAACATCCATCCTTATGATTTATTCCACCTCAATTTCACATATATAATGCAGCGGAACTGGTGTTATTGGGTTTCTATTGTCCTTTCCAGTCACGTGGAGTGGCATCGCTGGCAGACAAAAATCAACCTTCTTCGGCCACCCTCTGTTAACATAGAAGCTACATATTTCCCTTCAGAAGCTAAATAATCTCTTTTTAGAATCATAGTTGGCAAAATTCAGAGCAAATGCTTCCTCCGTGTGGAAATATTATGTGGTGATTGACCCTTTGTTTACATCCGCTTTCTCGCCATCTTGGAGTGATGTACGAGGCGGTTTGTCGTGATGACATCACTCAGCCACTGAAGAACAATGAGCTATACTTGTCTGCCATCTTGTGTTGTTGAATGCTTGGTACAACTGGGCTTTTTGTATGATTTATGGAGACATCACATCACAGACACGGACCTGCGACTTAGGAGGCAGGGGGCGCATCTATCCCGAATCGGCATGTTCAGAGTATTGCCACTGGAAAAAAAATACAGGAGAATGAGCATTCCTCAGCTTAACTTTATTTAAGCACGCAGAGAGTGTCAAATACACAGCTGTGGACCCTTTTTCAGCACAACCTGTAAGGAGAGTCCCTATCTCTCGTGTATCATACATTTATCCTTCTGACCACTGGGCGTTCCCAGCTGTCTCCCACACAGATGTCTTCTCATCAGTAGGTCACAGCTTTCCTCTTTTCCTCTCCATGCAACGCTCCTCTTGGCGACACTCTGACCATATCCTGTTATTCTAACTGACTCTGAGCTCTGTATCTTTCCATTGTTGAGGAAAAAGAGGAATCAAATGTGTGTGGTAAGTATTTCTACATAACAGAAGAGAAGAGGGTGCGTGGGTGCATCTTAAGTCCTAAAAGTGAGCATGTCAGCGTTTCTTCACTTCAAACACATTGTGGTAATTCCTAATCATATATAACAATTACCCCTTTTGACTCCATTCTATGGAGTCAGACAAATCATAGCAAATATAACAATAATATTTAAAAATGAAAAACTTAGTAATATCAAGAAAGGATGAATAATGTTGGAGAAATTTAATCAACACATTTCAAAGAACATGATGACATTCATATGAGATGAGCGACAAACCTGTTAGGCAGTGCATTTGTTTCTTTTCAGCATTCATTCTTTGGGCATTTATACAGAAAAATTTCCATCTCGGCCCCGTCTGCCTCAGTGACCATAATAAAAAGTCATCATTTACAAGCATCATTTTGTGACTATAATATGCTAAGCATAAGCAGTTTAGGTCAGAATACATTCATGTCCATGTATGTTATATCCAAGCCTTCAGGCCTGCCATATAACAGAGTTTTAAACCTTCTAAAACTATTCTGACAACATGACCGCAATGGGCAACACGTTGGTAACTGGAACACCTGTAAAAAAGCAGAAAAGGGGCCAGAGGTTACTAGCACATAGCCCTCCATTGGGATGTGCCTTCAGCACACCCCCTTTTCATGTAAAAATATGGATATGTGCAGTGTTGGATGCTGTGTCAAGTTAGAAAGGAGTAAAGGAGATAGTGAGAAAAAAACAGTGCTTATTGAAAACACATCAACAACAGTGCATATTTCTCTCATCGGCTTACGCCGGCAGAGAGAAATTATGACGTGGGGGACAGAGAGCTACTGGCCATAAAGTTGGTGCTTGAGGAGTAGAGAAATTAGTTGGAGGGTGCCATTCACCCCATCATCGTGTGGACCGACCACAATAATCTTGAATACTTGCGTTCGGCCCGCTGATTAAATGCCTGGCAGTCCCACTGGTCTTTACTCTTCCAGCGGTTCAATTTTACCATCACTTACCAGCCTGGCACCCGGAATGTTAAACCGGATGCGCTATCGTGCCAGTTTGACACCGGAAAGGTAGACCCCCCCCAAACCATCATTCCGCCTTCCTGCGTCCTTGGTGCCCTTACTTGGGACATTGAGCAGAGGGTCCAGGAGGCCCAGTCCCGGGAGCCCGTGCCAGTAGGGTGCCCCCGGATTCGCCTCTACTTCCCTGCCGTCCTCCGCAGTGACGTTCTCCAGTGGGCCCATACCAGCCGTTTCGCCTGCCATCCTGGCATCGCCCGCACTATGGACTTCATCCGGCAGGCATTCTGGTGGCCCACGGTGCGGCGGGATGCACAGGACTACGTCAGAGCTTGTCAAACCTTCGTAAGGGGGGAATTGGACTCCTCTCCCCCCCTCGGGACTCCTCTACCCCCTTTCCACCCTGGGTGGTCCTTGGCCTCATATCGCCATGGACTTTGTGACCGGACTCCCTCCTCTTGTGGGAAGACTGTTATCCTGACGATCATGGATTGCTTCTCCAATGCGGTGCATTTGTTTGCCCTCCCGAAGCTCCCCTTAGCCTTGGAGACGGCGGTCCTTCTAACTGACCACATGATCAAGGTCCACGGCATCCCCACCGACATCGTGTCTGATCGGGGTCCACAATTTATGTCCCAGGTCTGAAGGGCCTTTTGTTGGACACTAGGCATCATTGTGAGTCTCTCATCCGAGAATCATCCTCAGAGTAATGGGCAGGCAGAGTGCGTCAATCAGTCTTTGGAGGCCACCCTGTGGTGTGTAGCAGCTGAGAACCCGGCTTCATGGAGCTCGCACCTCACATGGGTGGAGTATTCTCTCAACTCGGCTGTTTCGGTGGCCACAGCACTCACTCCATTCTAGGCATCCCTGGGCTACACCCTGCCCCTTCTTGCCATGGCCGAGAGGGAGGTGGCGGTTCCGTCCGTGGAGGCCCATGCTCGTAGCTGCCGACGCATCTGGAGGTCTACCCGGGCTGCCCTGACACGCTCCATGGAATGCACCCGGGCCGCCGCAGACAGGAAACGGGTCCCGGCTCCCAAATACACCGTGGGACAGGAAGTTTGGTTGGCGGAGAGTCAAGTCCCGCTGATGGAGAAATCGAAGAAGCCGTTTCCCCGCTTTCTGGGCCTCTTTGCCATCGCCCAGATTATTAATGACGCGTCGGTTCAGCTGAAGCTCCCTCCATCGCTACGGGTGAACCCCACCTTCCACGTGTCCCACATTAAGCCCCTCTCGGTCAGTCCTCTCTGCCCTCCCCCCCAAGCAACTTCCTCCTCCCTGAATCATCGACGGCCACACCGCCGACACGGTCCGCCAGACTCTGGATGTTCGCCGTCGGGGCCGGGGACTGCAGTACCTTGTGGACTGGGAGGGCTACAGCCCGGAGGAACGATCCTGGACCCTATCATCATGGGTTCTGGACAAGGAGATGCTCCGGGTCTTCAACGGAACACACCCAGAGAGGCCCTCTGGGCTGCCAGGAGGCATTCCTAGGAGGGGGGGCCCTGTCCTGGGCAGTGAGAGCGCGCCCCTCCCCTCCTGCCGCACCTTCACCAATTCATCACTGCACCTGAGGCAGAGGACACACCTGTGCCTGCTCATCAGCCAGCGTACTTAAGGAGGCCTCCTCCGCGCAGTCAACGCTGGCTCGTCTTGGTATACTGCCCTTAATTCAGGCAAGCAGGCCGTTTTTTGCTAGCTTTAGACACGTCATCTAAACTGCTCTCTCTTGTGCTGTTTCGGGTTGCTGCCATCGTGCGGGTGTGTCTCGGGACTGCGTGCACTCTCCTGTCACCTCATCAGCTCCCCAGTAACAGATCTTCACCCGGATAAGGCAATCTAAGCTCATTCTCCCTTCCCTACTTGTTCGTCTATTCCCTGCTGGAGTCCTGCCCGTCCTCCCTCGGAGTCCCGAGTAAGTGGCAATTTGGCTCGCCCATTTCCTTTTCTCTGCTTCTCCACTGACTGCTCTCGTTTTTCTCTCCGCAGGTGGATTGAATCTTCTGCCGAGTGGCTGTTTCTCTAACGAAGCTCTGTTTTCTACATTTAATAAATTACTGAACGTTCCCCCATTGTGTGGTTTCATCTTGTGCCTGCATTGGGCACGTGAGCTGTCATCTAACCACGACACATATACAATTAAACAATAGACTCCCCTTCATCACTGTCATTAACAGGCAAGCTATGGTTATGGTCATGGAGAAGAGACTTTTTCTCCTCTTGGGAGTGGACTTGAGCCATCATCATCTTGACTGGTTCTTTGGAGAGGACCGTGAGTATACAAAGTGTATACAGCTTTCTAGCAGCATCCTCAGGCATGGGATGCAACAACAACCAACCACAAGCATCACTACTAGCGAGATGACTATGATTAGGACTACTTATTGTATCATGCCCGCCCAACATCCAAAGATGGATTGGATCCAGGAAGTGAAACCATCTGGCTCATATCCAGTATTTTGGCCAAATTCTGTACGTAGGCCTTCTAATGCCTCTATAACACGTGTAATACTCCTTCATGGTGCAGTTAGGCAGTATAGGTGACATCACTGCTATTTGCACAGACTATGTCAGCAACAGTCTGCAGTAGGGGTCGATTTGGCTCAGCAGCTCTAGCACAACGAGTCGCATGAATCCAATTGATGAGTTTTCCTTTTTTCCACACTTGTACTGCATGTGAAGTGGCTTTTATTACTTTAAAAGGTCCATGCCACCATGGTGAATCCCAGTCAGCTCTCACTACCTTTTGCCACACCCAGTCTCCAGGTTCCAGTGGAGCAGTCTGCTCCTGTATGTCCTTGTTAAGAATCTCCGGCACCTGTTGGGAGAGAGCTTCAGATACCTTCCTTAGATTATTGTACAATGACAGCTCTACAGTTTGGGTATTTCTGTGTGCTAAGGGTGAGGTAGTAAATGGTCCTGGCATTTTCTTCCTTTTAACAACTCATGGGGAGTCAGGCAGAGCGTCGTATTGGTAGTGGATCGCAGTGCTATCAGCGATAATGGCAGTGCATCCACCCACCTCATGCCTGTTCCCAAACATTGCTTGGCTATCATTTGTTTCAGAGTGCCATTTGCTTTTTCTACCAGACCTTGAGACACTGGATGGAGTACTGATCCAAATCTATGCTTGACGCTTAGGGCTCGTTCAACTTCCCTCAAATGTTTGTTGGCTAAATGACTTCCATTGTCTCATCAAATTGTTCTGGGGAGACCATGCATAAGGATCACTTCCTCTGTTAGCCACTTTATCACTTCTTTTTCACTTTCATTTTTACAAGCTTTAGTTTCAACCCATGTTGAAAATGTATCCACAGTGACCAACAAATATCTGTAGCCCCCACACCTGTTCTCGGGTCCCATATCAGTGAAATCAATCACTATTTCTTTCTGTGGAGCTGTAGGAGCAGGGACTGCACCAAGGGATTCTTTCAGTGTGCACTTTGGCTTGAATTTCTGACATGCTTCACACTCTGCTACATCTGATAGGTGGAGGTGCCACCACACTGATTCCATTAATGAGCACACTTTAACCTTAGCTATATGACCTCTCTCATGAGCTTCTTTCCACAGCAACAATAATACTTTAGCAGGAGCCACCAATCGCCCATCAGTAAATCTACATAATCCTGCATTATCTTTCTTTGCACCTTTCTCTACCCACCTATTCTGTTCTTCTGGACTTGCCTTTTCCTCTGTCCCCATTTCCATATGTTCTTTTTTTTTTTTTTTTGTTACTTATTTGTACCCGTAGGTAGATTTGGTTTGCAGTCTGGTGACAAGCCACCGGCTGCTGGTCGCTGCGTGCGCCCTAAACCTACATGTTTTTTGGTGTGCGGGAGGAAACCGGAGAAATCCCGGAGTAAACCCACGCAACACGGGGAGAACATGCAAACTCCACACAGCTCACTGTTGGTCGGGGGCTGGGATCGAACCCACGATCTCATGATCCCCGCGATCCCCCGGCCGAGGGTAAAACTGTGCTGCCACAGTGCTAAACCACTGCGCCACCGTGCAGCCCAGTTCTTGGTCTTCCTTCTGCACCATCATATCAACCTGAGCAATATAACCACCAGCTTCCTTTGCAGCTAAATCTGCAGCCTCATTTCCTCTATCTATTATTGCATTACCTCTCTGATGGCCTTTGCATTTTAGGATTGCAACATTTTTAGGCTGTCCCATGGCTTCCAACAACTCCGTCATTTCCATCAGATGATTGATTGGGGTGTTAGTTGAGGTGAGAAAACCTTTTCTTTTTCAATGTGGTAAGTCAATATGTGCAGCCTGATGTGCATATGCTGAATCAGTGTATATATTTGATGTTTGGCATACTGGCATGCTTTTGTGAGAGCTACAATCTCAGCTTTTTGTGCAGACGCAGGCTGGTCTACCATTCCTGCATCTACAGTTTGAAACAAATCAGTTTCCTCATCATATTTCACCACAGCATATGAGATGCTCAAGGACCCATCAGTTTTCCTGTAGCAATATCCGTCACTAAAAAGGTTCAAATCTGAGTGATCGAGAGGCTCAGACTGTAGATTAGAGACAGCTTTCATGTCTACCTCTACAGTTGCTAGACAGTCATGAGGCTCACCATTAAGTATGCCTTCTGTCATGTTTGCCCCCTCTCTTGTGTAGATGACATTTGGTGCTTGCAGTATTCTTTTCAGTCTTTGTGTTTGTTTGGCTGAGAGTGTAAAGAGTACACTTTGCAGGTATGACGCTACCCCATGCGCAGTGTGTACTATGACAGTGTGTTGCATTGTGATGTGTGAGATTTTTTCCAGTGCTTCAGCAATCGCTGCTACGTGACGTGTGCATGGCCGGTGTCCTTTCTCTATGTTATCTAGAGTTGAACTGTAGTACATTAGAACTGACCTGGACCCTGTGCCTTCCCACTTCTGATACAGTACGGCGTTTACAACGCCAGCCTGTTCAGAAACATCAAGATGAAATGGGGAAGAGTAATCATGTGGTTTCAGTGAACACACATGTGACATCAGTTGTTTAAGTTCAATGAAAGCACCTTCAGCTGAAGAGGTCCATTGTAAAGGCGCTGTGAGGTTCTTGTGTCCTACTTCCTTCAATAGGTCACACAGTGATTGAATGAGACCAGTGTAATTTGGGACAAAATTGCAACTGTATCCAGTAAGACCTAAGAATGACATCATTTCCCTCACAGTACATGGTCTGGGGTGTGAGAGACTAGAGGATCTTTGAGATGGAGACACAAAAGAGTCACCCAAGGCAATTAGTCTTGCCAGGTAATTTACTCTCTGGCGGCAACACTGAACTTTGTTTCGGCTGAATTTATAGCCTTTTTTAAACAAATGTCTCAGAAGAAACCCCGTGGCTGACAGAACAGAGGCAGCAGTCAGACCTGCCAAAAGGAGATTGTCAACACACTGCAGTAATAATGTACCTGGTGGTAAAGGTAAGTCCTGCAGGTGCTGGCACAAAATGTGGTTAAAAATGGCAGGTGAATCAACAAAACCTTTTGTAGGCGGCTGTAAGTGTATTGTTGATTCTGGTATGTGAATGCAAAAAGGGGGCTACTGTCTGGATGTAATGGGATGCAAAAAAAAAAATTAAAAAAAGCATTAGAGATATCCACTACTGTAAAAAACTAATGTGCTGGTGTAATGGTATTTAATCAGAATTAAGGATTTGGAACTGTATAGTTTGTTGGGATGACTACTGAATTGATCGTGCACAAATCATGTGCCATTCAGTTTCCCTAGTTTCTCCACTGAGAGAATGCCAGTGTTCCAAGGAGAGTCAGTTGGCACAAGGCCTCCAGCTTAGACAAGACCCTTGATTGTTTTCACTATACAAGTGATTTTTTCTGATGAAAGCGGGTATTGTGGTCACCAAATAGGCTGCATGTTTGGTTGAAGTGAAATTTTTACTGGTGTTCAATTTATCAGTCCCACGTCTGCAGAACCTATGGACCAGAGAGATTTTGGCATGGATGCAAGCAAGGCAAAAGAATCAGGATGATCAGTATTTTCTCTACCATGCATGTGGTCTAAATGTACCCGTTGGGGAGCTGTTTTCATAATGGCATTCATGGAAATACGGCAACAACCGCTAGAGGGGGAGAAATGTAGACTTGCATTTTGAGTACGTACCCAGTCAGACAACTGAATGCAGTTTTTTTTATCACTGGACTCAATGCCCTAGCTTCACTCCCTGCGGACACTGCCAATGTGACATGTGGAGCTGATGTGTCTGTTAGTGCATACAGAGAGTCCAAGCTTGTTCCAGGAAAAGCAGCATCTTCCACACCTTGAGGGCCAACATAAATGTCTTTACAGGTTAACGTGAGTTCATCTGGCACATGGACCACTGATCATCATAGAGTTCTTGGTCATCATGAGTATAGTTCATGGTGCAATGCAGTGGATCTGTGGTAGGATCATATGGGCACATAGAATCAATCCAAGGGGCCCAAGACAGATAGGTCTGTACCAACTAATTATCCTCAGGATTTTATGCTACCCGGGAGCCACCAGACCAGAGCCTGCCATGAGTGTATGTCCTCAGGTTCAGGAGCTAAGAGTAAAGGAGCACTTAGAGACGAACATGAGTCTGAAGAACAATGGAGCATCGTACCGTTAGGTCAACACACCACAGTCCCAGTGGAAGCAAAACAGATGTGAGCCTTCACCTTCCACAACACATCTCATCCCAAGATATTAACAGGACAGTCTGGTGAATCCAAAAAAGAGTGTACAAAGTCCAGTCCAGCCAAAGAACACTCCAGGAGCAAGTGGTGCATGTGGCGTATGGGCAGCCTCTCACCATGAGACCTCTGCGCCAGTCTCGGGTCCAGTGTCCAGACCCCCACATTTAAAGAAAGTATCCGGATTTCCTCCTCTATATGGGGACCCTCTATATGCACCTCTTCCATGACACCTTTGTGGGGGGCGTGAATACCACTGCTGTTGGGGTGCCAACACATAAGGCTCAGCTGGAAGTTGGCCAGTGATACTCTGAGTTGGTACAACAGGGGGCCTGCACAGTAAATTTGCTCTTTTTGGCTTTGTTTACTTCTTCCCTGGCTGCTTTCAGTTGAACTTTTAGTAATTAGTTGGAGAGTTCTGCATTTTCATCATTTTTACCTTTTTCTTTTTGATTGTTTTGTTTCACATAATGGTGAATGTGTGACAGCCATTGGGCCCAAGGTTGTGCATTTAAGCCAACCACTCCCTCTAGTGCGGCTCTCACAGGTGGGGAAACCGATCTCTGCACCACATTGTGGAATTCCGCAGCTACTGTGGGGTTGTGACGTGGGTTCTCTCCAGTCATGTCTGTCCAGAGAGCCAAGCATCTCTCCACATAGGAACCTGCCTCTTCATTTGGTTTCACTGGTATATCAGTGAGTTCTGAGCTAGTGAGGTCTACTGGGTATAGCATGCATAGTGCACAAAAAAGTGCCTGTGAATGGTCTATAAATGGCTCCTCGTCTACTGCATCAGTTGTGCCGGCCTCCAGTTCTATGTTATTCAGCGTTGCTGTACTATTGTGAGTGACTATTATACATCTCTGTCATGATTTAATATTTTGAGGAGGCTTAAGTACTGGGCAAACCACTTCAGATGAACACCCAGACTCAGATGAAAGATTAACACCACTTGAGTGAAAACCCCAAAAGCTTATACAAACATGCTAATTTAAAGAATGTGTACAAACGCCACAATTAATGAAACCTACAACCAAAACGCCTGTCATGAATTGCCTCTCAGAGCAGCGAACTTAGTCCCACGTGCTGAACTGTGAGTTTGCACAATTTATTGAAAAAAAGGCAACAAACATAAAGTTCAACACAGAGCGCCAAACAAAAAATACAAACAAGAGAGAAAACTTAAAGATAACGCACCTAGAGCAGGGCAGGGTGTCGTGTTTGCCCCTTTCAGGGCATAAATGAGGCACCAGATGCCAACAGAGAGTTTGTATATTTATTAAAGTGACAAAATAATAAGCCATGAGAGGCACAACACACACAACTAAACATGCAACCAAGGGGGGTAAAATAAGGAGAGAAATAAAAAGTCACAAAGAAGACCATGGACAGGGCTACTAAGCCAGGAGTCCCAACACATGTCTAAACTCAAATACTAAATAGAAAATCTGAAAATGCAATAACACAATGTACTGACAACATAGAAATGTACTGTCTACAAGAATGGTTGATGTCCAAGAGTGGCTCCTCAAGAACCATCTATTGCTGAACCTTCAGAAAACAGTCTCAATGTGCTTTTCAATCAAAAAATGTAACCTGCAACATTTTAAAGTTAATATACATGATCATGACATCAGTTTAGCTACAGAATTCAAATACCTTGGCATTGTACTAGATCCTCAACTCAAATTTAATCTTCATATAAAGAAAATTTCAAAAACAGTAAAAAAAAATCTGAACTGCTTTAAATTAATTAGATATTACATACCTTACGAAGCAGCTGCACTGTATATGCATTCTATGGTTTTTTCTCATATATCATACTGTTTGACAGTCTGGGCTCAAGCAGCCCCTTCCACAATAAGACATATAGGTTCATTATATAATCAAACCCTAAAAATCTTGGACAAAAAGCCCATTAGGTGGCATCACTGTAATGTTTTAAAAAAATACAACCTATTGAGTTTTGAGAGCTTCATTGACCTCTGTCTTCTGAAATTAACGTTCAAATGTTTCCATAAATCAGCACCCGAGCCACTTGCTGGTTTCGTCCAAAGACAGGACAGCAGCAGAGCCACCAGGAGTTCTGTTAACAATAACTGTAAAATATTCCACCGCAGAACCACATTTGGACAAACAGCTTTCTCTATAAAGGGCAGTCACATCTGGAACACAATGCCAAATGAAATTAAAATAATAACGGACTTTAAAACATTCACTAAAAATGTTAAAAACTGGCTGAAAAATAAACAAGAATGTACTCATGTATGAATTATTTGTCTGCAAAGTGAGAGTGAATGAAGGGAAGGAATACATGTGTTTGTTTATAGTGAGTGACGGAGGGAGGAAGGCCTGAAATAGGCAAATGTGAGTTATGTTATATGTGTTAAATGTGAGTCAGGCTGTTATATTTGTGTATTTATAATATTTATGTTAAAGGTGAGTCAGGCTGTTATATTTGTGTATTTATAATATTTAAAATATTTATAATTGTGTATTTATAATTTTTCTGCATTGATGTATGTGGTTATTGTGTATATTTTTATCTTGATTCTTTTTTCTAAAGCCCATCCAGGGACAAGAGTTGCAAATTAGCTAATAGCTATACACTCTATGTGCAACACATCAGATTGATTGTCTTTGATTAATTGTCTATGTTTATTGCACTGTCCCTGTCAAATAAACTAATCTACTACTACTACTAAATAAACATGTTACAACAGGCAGATTCAGTCATCTTAATTCAAGGTCAGTCAGTGGGTAGGGTAGGCTACAGTGTATCTTGCATGCAGGTTTCACCTTTCCACTGTCACTCACCAGGCAACAGTGGCTCAGGAGGTAGAGCAAGTCGTCCAATAATTGCATGGTTGGCGATTTGAATCCTACTCTCCCTGGATATCCTGCCGTTGTGTCCCTGGGCAAGATACTTCACCCCGCAATTGCTCCTGGTGGATCTGGAAGCACCATGTTAGGTAGCATGCCACCATCAGTGTGTGAATGTGTGTATGATTGGGTGGGTAGCAGGATCTGGAAAGTGCTTTGGTCATCAAGAGATGAGAATAAAAGCGCTACATAAGTGAAAGCCATTTACCACAATCTGCCCTCCACGCATACATGCAACCAACTTTGGGATATAACACATTGCCTTTATCTTACAGGAACTAGTTTCTTCCGTCCTAGTCTTACTGCGGCCCAATCTGGGCTTGTCTTCCTTTTCCTACCTGTTTCACTGATTCGTGCACCTGGATTGCCATCTGCATCTTCTAAAGTTCTTTTCTGTTCTCCCTCGTTCCTTCTCTTTTGTCTCTTTTTCTAATACTTTCCAAGTTCTTTCTATCAGTTCACCTAGAGTTGATCCTTCTTCTGTTGATCCTTTCCAAGCTTCTACCACAATCCTGGTCAGACTGGTGGGAAAGCTATGGCCTGCGGTGCCGGTGGAAATCAGAAATTCTTTGTTGCTGATAGACCAGAAAAAAATAGATTTACAATACCCAGGCGTAATCGCCTTTATTCCAACCCACAATACAGATTTTTCTCTCTTTCTAGGCAAACAGTTAATGAGAATTCAAAACAAGAGCCATCCCTCATATAGGGTAGGGCACTAGAAACATACTTCACCACGACAGGACTGGATACCGCAGTCTTCAGATCTGAAGTCAGGAACTTTCAACCATTAGTTCATGCGGCACAAAGACTGCTATAAAATAGAACTGGCCTTGTTACTATCCACTACACCATCAAAAATCCACTGGTGAAATTTTTT
This sequence comes from Pholidichthys leucotaenia, assembly GCA_020510985.1. Lineage (NCBI taxonomy): Eukaryota > Metazoa > Chordata > Actinopteri > Cichliformes > Pholidichthyidae > Pholidichthys > Pholidichthys leucotaenia. Next base: position 246,323,893 of record CM035849.1, read on the forward strand.
GCTGACAACTGGTCTTTATTCATTCATTCATCTTCTTCCGCTTAATCTTTTTCAGGCTGCAGGGGAGCTTGAGCCTATCCCAGCATCTTTTGGGCGAGAGGCAGGGTACACCCTGGACAGATCGCCAGTCCATCGCAGGGCCAACACAGAGAGACAGACAACCATTCACTCTCACAATCATACCTAAGGACAATTTAGAATCCCCAGTTTGATGCCAATTAACCTAACTTGCATGTTTTTG